>JARHVA010002327.1:702500-762500 GCA_037957365.1 Torreya grandis
TAAGTCATTTTTAAAAATCTCAAAAATCTAGATTATACAAATAAAATTTTTCCCTTACAAATTCATGTTCACTTGTACATGACATCTGGGATACTACTAATATTCAACTCTTCATCATCTAAGTAAACATTTTATAGAGGAAGAAGGAAAATAGAAGTAGGAAGATCTTCACACCTCTCATTCATCACCAATGATGAGGTTGTCAATATGTTGTGCTGGCACATTTGTGTGGTGTGCATTTGATTTTTACTTGTGTGGTGTGTTTTGTTTTTATAAATGTTCACATTATCAAAGGGGAACAAAGAGAAATGTTTCATTTTCCATTTAGAACCTAACTAGCTAAAGTCAAGGAAAACTACCATTGGTAGTGGCAGTCTTCTTAGTTCTATGAGATTCAATGGCATGATCATACACATTGGCTACAAGTAAAAATTTGATTTCTTATAAGGTGAAATGTGACATTCAATATGTTTTTTTTCTTTTAGTTGTAGTTTGGCATGCAGAAGAAGTAAACAAAATACTGATGTTTTAACTCCTAGTAAAAAACCATTGTAGAGTGTGTCTCTACATTTATAACACTCATAGATTTGGAAAGGGTTGGTGGTTGATCTTAAAAACTATAGATGTAAAAAGGTAGATAAAATTTTATTGGTGTAGTGGTCCTCTGACTATCTTCCTTCTTTATGAAGATGATCCACCAGTGGAATGTTGAGTGCATTCTTTTCATGGAGTAAATGTGGGATGTGTTTCTTTGCATAATTTTGGTCATGTGCAACAAGATAGTCAGATAGTTGGAAGTTTACACACCTTTCTTTGATCTAGATTATGAGGTAAGCCCATGAAGCACATTATAGTAGGAGTAATGTTGTACCATGTCAACATTAGGGGGGTGAATGTTATAGATAATGTTTACATGGGAGATTTATGGGATAGTAAATAGTAAGTTTGATATTTACCAAAAGCTAAATAGTAATTAGTTAGTTTTTATAACCATATGGTTAATATGATAATATTATATTTGTTTATCTATTAGTTGTATTTTTTTAATTTACAATAATACTATGTACCTAGGTTAGTGGTTACTATTGAGTTTTTTATGGGATATTATGGATAAGTGAATCTCCTAGATAATAGGACATGTTATCTTATATATTTGTGTATGTATGTTCAAATGAAATATTCATAGAGTGGAATATAATATATTGTGTGATTGTTAAAATTATTTGTGTTTGGCTCTTGGAACAACCAATGAATTAGTTGATGAATAGGCTAGATAAGAATGGTGACTATGAATAAAACAATGAAAGGAGAATGGTGCTCTTAGTGAAATAAAACAAATAATGCATAGGAAAGCAATGATAAAGAAGAAGGTGATGGAATTATAATATAAAAATATGATAAAAAATATAAATATAATCAAATTTATCAAAGAGATAATAACATACTATGACCAAATACAAACAATTGGCCATTAGACAAGGTTCATAATTGGGGTATGAAACATATAATAAGGAAACTAGATGTAAGGTACTGAAAAAATGGAAACCTTAAATGTAAAATGGTGATAAGTTAAAAATATATAATTTTTGAATGGAAAATTATTTTAATTTTATTCAAATATAGTGAAAACTAACTTAATCATGGACAACAAAAAATAAATTGTGGTTGTATCAACAAGCCCTAATTAACATATAGTAATATAACCATATATATAGTTTGGAAAAGAGATGAGTGAACTAAAACATAGTAATCAACCAATATGTATAAATATGTAATATGGAAGGTTAATTTGATTATAATTGTCTTTGCATAAATCTCCCTTTGGGCTCTAGTGGTAGTTTTAAAGAGATGTTGTTGGTGAAGGAATCAAATGGAATGGATTAAGAACAAGGTCTCATTAATTTTTGGATAAAAATAGTAATACTCACCTCCTTAGAGTTACATTATTCTATTGAGTTTTGAATATATTTATCAAAACTAGACCTCCATAAGAATAAGCTTATATATCACAAGTCCTCTTAAGTACTTATAGTTTAATTTTTATGCACAATAAAATTGTATGATTTTTATATTCCATGAAATTTAAATTAAATAACACTATAAATACTAGTAAAAATCCTAATATATATTGAGATAAAATATAAAATAATCCATCCAAATCTATTAGTAATAGTGAACAAGGAATGACATAGTACTTGGTTAGCCATGAAGATCTAGCTTAAACATAAATTAACTAAATTAATAAGGATACATTTAGTTTTAAAGCATCATAGGTAGGAAAATATACTAGATCTTTAAATATTAAATTAATACAAAATAAAAGAGATGATATAAAATAATAATGGATTGGTTAGTGTAGACACTATTTATGAATTATATATCACCTTAGTCTTGCACACATGGAAAACTAAGACATTGGTTATTCCTCTTAGTTCTAGACCTTTCCTACTTCTAAAAATATCTCATTTGATATCTCTTGTTCCTTTTGGCCTATAAATTATTCTAACAATTATTATTTTCATGGACCAAGCATTCTATCTTACCTGAAATTATTTAAAACTATTCATTTTCTACCTTTGAAACTTTTGAGCTTGTAACTAATTTCCTTCTCCCTAGACACTTGCATCCAAGATAAGCACCTACATTGACAAAGGTGTCATGCTCTGATTCAAGTGTCCTATCTCAAATTCATATAATTTGAAAATGAAAAAAATCCTAATGGTTGACCTAAGTTAAATAATGCAATATATTCTCCAAAGGGTTTGTTATAAATATAATATAAACCCTCACTCTTTCCTCACCTACAATCTTCTTACCTACTCACTAGGAAAATTATTAAATGCATTCAATCAAGTAATAAATTGAAAAAAGCTTTCCTATTTTTATTATTTTCATATCTATTATAGTGACATCACATATATAGACTTGAATTAATGAAGTAGAAACCTAAGAGCTATATTTTCCATGTTATTAGATTGGTCACTATTGTACTTACTTATCACACATTGTAAGATTCACACACAAGACAATACATAGGGGAGAACTACATAATTTTGAGTTCCTCTTATGATTATTTTCTATGTAGGCAGATCTCATTGATAAAGGCATCTTTGGGATATATTTACACTATGTGCCCACTAACCTATTTTTACTCATAGCCACTATGAGGATGAATAACTAGGTTTTTTAATATAATAAGGAATAACCATCTAAGACATAGATGTAAATTCACAAGAGAAAATAAATGAAAAACATAGAAGCATCACAGTGGACACATCCTATTCTAGTAGATATTATGTATATGACACAACTAACTTGGACACTTGCATTGAAGTAGCTATCCCAAGCTAATGCAAGTGTCCACAACTACATGGGCATAAAATCTAGAATTTGGTGACTATTATGTAATATTATTTTAGGTTGTTTCTTGAATATTCTAGATCTGGATTTTTATTAGCATCATAACTAATTATCTTATTTCATTGTCATTTAAATATCGAAAACAATTATACTTTCCATTTTTAGCATATATTTTTTATAATAATTTTGGTATATGTTCTATCTAAGTTTTTTAATTAATTGACATACTATAGATCTATTTGTCACCCTTGTGATTATTAACTTATATATTATTAACACTATCTATCTAAATAGGATCCTCATCCAATTTAGGTTTAAAAATTTGGTGAAATTAATTCATATGAATGCAAACAATTTTGATTCTTAGGGTTTTTAATAAGCCAGGGTTTCACATTGTTGTACTTTTTCATTTTTTACTTATATTGTTCATCATGCAACCTAGGTGTATCTCTAGATTGGGAGGTGTTAATATTGAACAAATTAATCTTCCCCTTAAACCGCTTAATATGCCTCAAACTAATAAGGAAATTAATCCCAAGGTCTATGATGCTATCGATATTGAGAATGAGTAACATGTTTATGAAGTTACCATAGAGGAAGTTTCTAAAAATGAAAATCATGAATCTAATGAATCCAATGAACACAAACAAATATATCATGATCAAGTGAAAGGTATAACATTGTCTTATGAGTGTATTCATCAAACATGAAAGGTCTTGATGAAACACTAAGAGCTATATTAGAAACTAATAAATAAAGAAACATAGATGACCAAGCATGTTCATCTATTGGTCATATTATTTAAGCTATGGGTCATCACCATATAGAAATAACCATCCCATTGATAACATTACCACTTTATACTTATAATGGGGGAACAAGATTTGTATTTCAACCTCTGTTTCCTAAAAATAAAATTACTACATCTATCATGAAATTATCAATTGATTTAAATCAAATATTGGATTTTGTGCATATTAATACTCAAGCCATGTTCACTTATCCACTACTGACTAATCAAATTTATAATTTAAACCTTAATGTAGATACTATTTAAACACTCCTTAAAGTTTAAAGTACCTTGGAATAAAAGGTTACAAACATTAAACAAAATGCTTTAATGTCTCCCCATGTCATTGATTCCCTTGATGTGTTGCATAATCCTATTGCACTTGAAATATATTTACACCCTTTGACAACTAGCACTATTACACCTAAGTTCCCATATTATGATGGAAAGGTTGATTTTAGTAGAATCTTCAATATTTATATGCATCCTACCTTGATTATGCCTCCAATGATAAAATTTTGACCAAATTATTTTTGGGGAGCCACAATAAGCATGGCTTGAGGTGGTTTTATAATTTAACTCTCCAATTTGTGAAAGTGTTCAAACATTTTGAATACCAATTTTTGTTACACAACTCTATTAACATTAAATAAGTGTTTACTATGTCTGAATTACAAGATTTAGATAAATAACTAATGAACATCTCAATGAATATGTCTTGAGCTACAAAATAATGTTAGATAATTTGACCAATCTTATAGTAGATGAAGAAATTCAAGACATATTCAAAGAAAATTTTCTTGATCCTTTACATTATTCCATAATTAAAAAAAAAACTAATTCATTTGATGACTTGTGCCATGTTTTTAAAGACTATGAAATTAAACTTATCTCAACAAAATACTTAAATATGTAGAAAACACACCAACTAGATATAATTTCAATGCCAAGTTTACAATCAAACAAAGTTACAAGGTAAAGCCTCTTGATCATAAAAATGAAACAATAACCATGATTAATATAATTTCATGTTATCCTAGTTTTATTATTATATCTAATTCACTAAGGAGATAATTTGTAAACTTACCTAAGTTTCCCACATCATTACTCCCATGGCTAGTAGAGTGTCATAGTATTGTTAGAGGTACAATCACTAGGGGGGTGGGTGAATCACTGAGCCTTGATAATCCAAATTCAATTTCAAATTTTCAAACTTGTAATGCATTACCACAAGAATTTCAAGAAACATACATATCATTCATAACAATGGGGAAGAAAGACAATACAAGATCAAGCACATAACACATAACATATGTGGGAAACTCTCTTGGGGAAGAAAACCCACTAGAACCTATAAATGGAGTACTATCCTATAATAAAAATAACCAATTTAGACTAGCTCTAATTTATCAAGGAAATACCATCCCTTATTTAGCCAAACTACAATCCGACAAGGTGCTACAACACCTGTCTAGTTGAACAACCACAACAACTAGATTTTTAGCAAGATTCACCTTGCATAGAGGCTATAACCACTTATATGTTGAGATGAAAGAAAAACACCTTTTAACATAACATATATTGAACACTAATTTCCTATCATTTTAATGGAGATATAAAGTATAACAACACTCTTTAACTCCACACACTCGATGCATCCAAATCCACCTTTTGGATCACCCTATACCTCTTCACTCATCCTCAAACCTACAAGATCACTATTATTACTTAAAAAACATGACCTATAGGTAATATATATATTCCTTAATCTTATCTTCTCATCAACCCATCCACTAGGCACACCACTTCTCTTTTGGTCCACAACTCTCACATACACCTCTCACTTCTCTCATAAAAGTCTAGAAACTATTACATTTGGTTCCACTATTTATAGAGTGATCATGAATTATCATGTCTAAAATATTTATTATCACCCATAACACATGAATTCAGACTTAATTCATCTTACATGAGTTACACCTAAGCACCACTCTCTTTTAAATAAGCCTAAGTCACCTTTTAGATCCTATGATGACCCATTCACCTCTTTGATACTTATCTAGGCAAACTATGAACACAAGAACACATTTCAACATATTTAGCCATGCCAAAATATCTATAGGTCCCCTTTAAGTGTTAACATCAATCATATCACTCTTATACTAAGAGCTAATTAGATCAAACACTTCTCTGTAGACATTATCATTATGAACAAAAACATAGTCAACTTCTAAGACTTTGTGCATACTGCATATTATTGGTTAGACCTCTGTAATGCACATAGATGATCTTCATTGAGTATAAAACAAATACAATATATATTTCACATTTAAACATTGAGATACCAAAAAGAAAAACTCAAATACCATTTCTTGAGTTAATAATAGAATATGCATGAACACATAATTAACTTTAAACCTTAATATCTTTGATTATGGAAATTTTCAGATATTTAAATTTAAATTTTTAGATGCACCTTAGAGTTTTCAATAAATTTTATTTTTATATCACCTTTGAATTCATATTGGATCAAAAGTTACAAAAAAAATATAGAGCATTGGTTTTTCCTTTATTAAATTCAAATATTTGAATTCAAATGGTCACAGTTAAACCTCAAACTCCATGCTATCATCTCATGTCCTCACTGCTTAGATTAAATGTGCACCATTGATCTTATTTTAAATTTAACACATAGTGCACCAAATCCAAATGTTAAAATTTGAAAAATTGACCTCATCTCATATAATATTTAAATCTTGACCACATACACATCATTGATCTCTACAAATCGGTTCTATATTTAACTTATAGTGCTCACCATTAGATCTTGCTCATAACCCCTGTGGTCATGAAACTTGTCACCTTTGCATGTATTTTGAGAAATTTGACCTTCTTAACTCACTTTTCACCATTGATCTTGATGATTATGAACTCATTCAAATTGTTGGATCTCCATTTGCCCTGAATTTTAGCATATGCAAAAATGACTATGTATGGTAAGTATTGCAATCTTCCTAGAAGGCCAGCTTTAGACCCTAATAACATTCAATTGATAATATGCATGATATAAAAATTTGAGCATATGATTTCCTCACATAGGATAATCCAGCCATATATCAATCTACTCCTAGAACCCTCTTGTATGCAAGATATCATATCACTAATTTGTTCACTCATTTTTCTACCATAGAGCCAACTATGCCTAAAATTGCATAGAAGACTAACTTTGCACATTAATAAATTTTTATGTGCTTCATTTCATGACTTAAAAATTAGCATATATCAACTAGGCATAAAAATAAACAAACCATATAATAAAATAATTTTTAAACTTTCACATGTGCAAAATATGTTAACATCAAAATTCCTACTCAACTTTTCTTTCCAAATGCAAATTTGGCTATGTATGGGAAAATACTTTCAAACTTCCTAGGATCCCAACTTTTCAATTGTATATATTTTTTCAAACTTATTTACATGACCCAAAATTTAGTGCATAACAACTAGGACTAGTGAGATCACAACCATATGACCAATTCCCCTTGACACATCTACACATCACAGTTATGATGTTAGCAAGATGCATACTCAAATTTTATGTCATTAGACCAAAAAAGTTTAGATGAAAACTACGAAATATTAGATGAATTATAATTATGCAAAAAAGTAAAAAAAATCATAGAAAACTTCTTATGGGACCTATTTAACATGATTAATACTTCATACTCATCCCTAATCATCTCAAACCATGCCAAAATTGAAAATCAACTAAGCATACTTTAGGCATACTAGAACAAGCACATTGCACACTTTGTCATTATCACTTCACTTGGAAATCTCCATGACATCACCAGGTCATCATTAGAAATTATACAACAATATCCCCATTTTTCATTGAAGTCAACAATCATCATATAGCAATATATAGCTCACATTTCTTTTCTCTCTTCAAGCACTCCACAATAGTCACTTTCTCCCCCTTTGACATAATGACAAAGTGGGCACCAAATAATCCTAAGGACCTAGAAATACTAACAATAGTATTCTACCATATTATAAATATAGTAAAACCTCCCCCTTACCTTGATCCTACCTATTTTTATCTTGACAAGTTCCTCTTGCAATATACCAACACTACTTCTTCAACCAGGCATTGCAAACAATGGAGAAAGAACACACAATATAATAAAATCTAATGGAACTCAAAAATAAACATATAATATGGACTTCCCCTAAAATTTATGATAAATTTCTCCTTTTGAGCATCTTCAGATCTCCGCACACCATGAAGAACCACCATGTAGGCTTACAAGCCTTATACCTTCAAGTTATCACAATGACCATCAACATAACTTCTTTCCACTAACCAAATAGGAAACATGATCTAAAATAACCTAAGAAATCACCTTGAAAAACTCATGCTTTTTTATTTTTGATAAACTAAGTAAAAACATCAAATCATCACACTAGGCCTATCTAGATAGCCCTACCTGGAACTTGTAGATCCTATAAGTTTTAGTAGACACATCTTCAGGACCTAAAATTTCATATCTATCTCTCATTTTACCCCTAAAGAACACAAAATTGAAACACCTAGCTCATCCTATGAAACATAATTACTTCACAAACCTACCAGCCAATTATGCCTCTATATTGACAAATTTAAGAATAATTTGAAAACCACAAACCTTCAGATCTTTGTGAAGATCAAAACCTTAGAGTTTTATAAGAAATAGAGCCAAAAAACCTTAGTATAGTTACCAACCTTCTCTAGAACTTATTATATACCTAAATACAACCATAACACACTCTTGTATGAACATTTGAGCTTCCACATATTTGGGAACCCATACATCCTTTCACCCATTTTAGGTCTACCTATCCTTAAGCCAAACTTGAGAAAACCAAGAGCTCTCAAAAATATTGAATTTGAATTTAACATACCTTAAAACCGCAAAAACCACTTGGAGAAAGTTATAAGAAGGTTAATAAACCTTTTTGAGAATCAAACTCTTCTTGAAATTTCATCAATCTCACTGTGCCATTTGGAAACACCTATTCTGACCTTATACTATAGCTCCTTAACAAAAAATTAGAATAAGATCATAAAATTGTTTCTCCCCCTTAAATAATGAAATTATGTAATTTGAATTATGATTTTGAGCACACAAAATTTCTCCTTTATAGAAAAAATGTCTCTTAAGAAACATAGGCAAAGACAACCTACTTCATAATGTCCTAAAATAATGTGAACCTAGGAGTTTCCCATAACTCTTCATATTACTTCTCCTCCTTGGTCATATGATACTTATAGTTCTTATTCTTATTCTTATGTTTAATATAAATAACATTCTCATCCACTACAATATTATCCTTTTATTCTAGGATTGAATTGACAATACGTGGAGACAACATAAATTCATGACATACCTTTTCATCTGAAGAATCAACCTTATAGTTAGGAACCTCATCACTAGGCATAGACAACTAATTTTATATTAATGAAAGTTTTTCAACAATAATAATATGTTCACTTGGATCCATACATACCTTATAACTATCATCAACTAGTACCTTTATCTTCTCCTTGAGCTTAGTCTCTTTAGTCTCAACATGAACAAATAATGAGACCCCTTGGCACTCTTCAACTTCTAAATCATTCTCCACCATAGAAAATAACTTACTTAGACTTGCATACTCATCATGACTCATAATTACCACCATTGGTTTCTATTAGTTAACTTGACTTCTCCCTTTCATTTTAGGAGCCTGATTGAACTCATTTTAACTTGATGACCTTTGCTTACAAAATCTAGCAATGTGTCCAATCTTCTCATAGTTATATAAAATAATACACCTTAACGGAAACTCAGTTTATATTACCTTGTTTGGATAGAATCTTGCAATGTGTCCTATGTCATGACAAATGAAACAACCTCCTCTTTATAAAGAGGACTCACCTTGTCTAACCTTATGTGGAAAATGGTTTTGTAAAGTATCCCACATCAAGACAATTCAAGAACATAATATTGTTCACACCTTTTGACTGATGTCTCCCATCATATTTCAATTAAAATGCATTTCTAACAGGTCTCTTGCATTCTCTATCTCTATGCCCAAACTGATTACATGTGTAATAGTAACCATTGAAAATTTCATACTTTATGGAATTTGGTTATTTGATATGATTTGTCTTCATTCTATGAACACCTTCAATCTTTGGCTGATTGTTTTTCTTCAAGGATAGATTGTTCTTATTCACATTAGTCTTCATCTTGTATTGAGTTACATTCTCTAGTTCTTATTTGAATCCAAGACAAGTTTTATCACTAGTATTCTTTTGATCATTCAAAATATTATCTTGATCACCTGAGCTCTTTTAAAATCTCATAAATGACTTCACCTTACTAGATGTCTTTTGTAACTTAGATTTCAATGACTCATTTTCAATTACATACCTTGAACATTCATCTGATTTATATTTTAGGCTTATAAACAAGAATTTAAATTGATATCTGAGATGCTTTACCATATCTTCATGCTCTTTGGTATCTTCATTAACCCTTGATTCATAAACATTGAATTACTACTCATTATCTTTGAGTTGAGACTTCATCTTTTTAACAATCTTCTTCTCCATCAATTTTTCAAAAGCATTTGTCAATGCAGTCTCATGGTCCACCTCATATTCATCATCATCTAAATCACTTCAAGTAGACTCCTTTTTATATGAATAACTTCGTTTCTTAGCCATGAATAGGGCTTCATCTTTATCAAGACCAACTTCTTCATGATCATAATCTAAGTCACTATCTTATCTCTCATTTGATGAGCTACAATTTTCTTTGATGTAGAGAATATTATTGTCCTTGAAGTACTTCTTGTTGTTGTCAAGCATTCTAAATATTTTCTTCCTATTGTCAGACTTGTATGTCTTCTTATCTTCATCTTGGTCTTCACCATGTTCTTCATCATCATGCTTATGAAGGAAATTTCTAGAAAATTTTCTTTTCTTTCCAAAATTGAAGAATTTCAAGGCTAATTTACCCTTATACTTACCTAAACCTATTTTCACATTCATTTTAAACAAAGCAATCAATTCATCCTCATTAATATTAAAAATTTCATCCTCTTTGAGTTTCTTACCTTAAAACTTATTCTTAGGCTTCATCTCTATCTTGAATGTTACTTCCTTATTTGATGGTATATCATCATTTAATCTCATTTCATAGACAGTAAGGATGCCATGAAATTAATCAATATTCAACTAAGTAATATCATGAATTTCTTCTACAATAGATACTTTAGAATCAAACTCGATAGAGAGAGAGACCTTAATACATTTCAAAATATAGTATCCTCTTCAAGGTTATCTCCAAGACCTCTCATGATGTTCAAAATCCCACAAACTTTCTATAGAATGGATTCCATAGAATCTTCTTCCTTCATTTTGAGACTTTCAAATTACCTTCTATGAGTCTACAACTTAGCAAGTTTGACCTTTGAATCTCCTTAATTTTTTTTTTATATTTTTCCCCATATGTCTTTAGTAGATTTAAAATGGATTACCTCGGTGAACTTAGTCTCTATAAGACCACAAGTGGTAGTATTCATTGCGTTAGAATTATTCTCAAATAGTTTCTTTTTTGCAATACTAGATAGAAGAGGAGTAGGAGCAACATAACCATCCACAATAGATTACCATACATTATATCCTAGGGACATAATGTATGTCCTCATCGTTGTACTCTAAAAATCATAATTGTATCCATTAAACATTGGTGCTTCCTTAGTAGAGAAACCTCCTTGATGACTACCCATATTGTACCTTGGATCACCTTCAAGCTATAAGGCCTTTACTAAGGTACCAACTTTAATACCAGTTTTTAGAGGTACAATCATTGAGAGGGGGGTGAATAAGTTAGCCTAGACAATCCTAATTCAATTTCAAACATTTCAAACTCTTAATAAATTACAATAGACATTTCATGAAACATACATATCATTCATAGCACTGATTAATAGAGATAATGCAGGATTGAGCACATAACACATAACATATGTGGGAAACCATCTTGGGGGTAAAAATCCATTAGAAACTATAAATGGAATATCATCCTATAAAAAAAAATAATCAATTTAGACTAGCTACAACTGATCAAGGAACTACCATACCTTATTTGGTGAAACTATAACCCCATACGGTGAGACAACACCTATCTAGGCGAGCAACAACAAAAAAGTAGACTTTTAGCAAGAATTACCTTGCAAGGAGGCTGAAACTCCATAGATATTGATCTACCACAACAATACATATCAACAAAACATCTCTTGAATATGAATTGTCTACCAATTTGATGGAGATACAAAGTATATTAGCTCTTTTAAATTGTGCACCCTCAATGCATCCAAACCCATGTTTTGGATCACCCTAAACCTCTTCACTCATCATCAACCTACAAGATCAATATTATAACATTATACATATGACCTATAGTTCATATACATAGTCCTCAATCTTTTTTATCATCAACCCATCCACTGGGCACACTAGTCCTTCACTCCACAACTCTCACATACACCTCTCACTTCTCTCACAAAAGTCTAAAAACCATTAAATTTGGTCTCACTATTTATATAAAATTCATGAATTATCATTTATAAAATATTCCTTGTCATCCAAAACACAGGACTTCACACTTAAGGAATCTTACATGGGTCACACTTAAGCACAACTCTCCTTCAAATAAGCCTAAGTCACCTTTTACATCCTATGATGACCCATTCTTCTCTTTGATACTTCTCCAATCAAAATAGAAACATTGGAAAACTTTATAACATATGTACCAATGAAAAAATATCTATAGGTCCCATTTAATTTCCAACATCTATCATAGTACTCTTTCGCTAAGATCTAGTTAGCTCAAACACTTCTATGTACACAGTCATTATGAAAAAATACAATCAACTTCTAACCCTTTGTTCATACTAAATATGATTGATCAAACCTTTATAATGCACATATATGATCCTCATGGAGTCTAAAACATACTCCAATAGCTAGTTTACCTTTGAAAAATAAGATATCAAAAAGCACAATTCAAATAACCTTGTCGAGTTACTTTTAGAACATGCACAAACACAGTAAAATTTGAACCTCAATATCTTTGTCTGTACACACTTTCAAATATTCAAATTTATATTTACAAATGCATCTAGGAGTCCTCTATAACTTTCATTTTATATCACCTCTGAATTAATCCTAGATCAAAAGTTATGGATAAAATATAGATCACTATTTTTTCTTTTGTTAAATTCAAATATTTGAACTCAAACAGTCATAATTAAACCTTGAACACCAAGATATCATCCAGTGTCCTTGGTGCTCAGATTAAATTCACACTATTGATATTATTTGAACTTTAACACAATCAAACATTAAAATTCAAACAGTTGACCTCATCTTGTGTAATCTTGAAATATTAACCACATGCACACTATCAATATTTTCTGGTTAGTTTTGTCTTTATCGTATAGTGCTCACCATTCGATCTTGCTCATAGCCCATGTGATCATGACACTTGGCACCCTTGCATCCCTATAAACACTTTGACATTTTTGAATCAACACATGACATTGATATCCATTAGTATAAAATCCCATGAACCATTGGATCTCTATTTGTTCTTGAAATTTAACATATGAAAAAATGACTAAGTATGGGAACCATTGTAATCTGTCTGGAAGGCCAACTTTGGACCTTAGTAACTTTTGTTACACTAAGATGAATGATCTAAAACTTTGAACATATGATATAATCATAGATTAAAATCTAAACATATATCAATATGATCCTATAACCATTATATTTATGATATATAACACCATTAATCTACTCACTTACATTTTTCTACCACAGAGCCAACTATGCCTAGAACTGCCTAAAAGGCTAACTTTGAACATGCATAAATTTGGACACACTTCATCAAATTACTTTAAACTAAATGAATATCAAATAATAACACAAATACATAAACCCATATTATCAAATCATTTTTAAACTTCCACATGCGTGAAGTATGATAACATTAAAATGCCTAATCAACTTGTCTTACCACATGCAAATTTGGTTATGGGAAAACACTATCAAACTACCTCAAATCCCAACTTCGCACTTGCATAAATTTTAACATGCTTAGTTGCATGACCTAAAATTGATTGCACAGTAACTAGGTACTAATGTGATCATAAAAATATGACTAAATCCCTTTGACTCATCCACATGTGGAAGTTGTGATTTTAGGAAGCCACCTACTCAGATTTTCTTCCATTAGACCTAAAAAGTTTAGGTGAAAACTTTGGACTACTAGATGAATTCCACTTATGAAAAAAAGTACACAAAGTATATAAAACTTATTATAGGACATATTACACATGATCAATACTTAATATTCATCCCTACTATCTCAAACCATATTAAAACTAAAGATCAACCAAACATACTTCAAACATACTAGGAAAATCACAGTGTACACTTTGTCATTATCACTTAGACTATCAAGACCCTTTATCCACTCACCTAGACACATTCATGACATCACCATGACATCATTGATAATTATCCAACACTTATATCTCTCCCTCAGCCGATAGAGGTTAATATGAGTCAGCCTCTACCCAAAAGATATGATTTAAAGGCTTATTGTGATTATCACTAAGGACCAAGGAATTCTATGAAAATATGTTTTACATTGAGACATAAGATACAAGACCTTATCAATGAAGAAATTATTAAACTGGATTATCTCTAAAGGAATCAAGTTCATAGCTTGGTGATCAACATAAATAGAAAATATTTAACAATCCTTTCCAAGACCATTCTAGGAAAGAAACAAAAGTAAAAATGGTATACAATACACATCCTTATTCATCACATTATGGGAACCCATTATATTGGAATATTTGTACTTATACATGGCATATACATCTTACAGCTCATAAATATTATACTACCTTTGATGATAATGAGATTAAGGGAAATGATTCAGATCTTCATGCTTTTTTAGTTTGAGCATACCTTGATAAACAAGATATACATAATTTTATGGTTGATAATGGTGCAATAGATAGATTTTTTATAGTGACATTACTTGCAAACTTGGGTTATACTAATAATGATTTACACCCTTTTACTAGAGTAATTAGATAGTTTGATGGGACTACACAATAATTTTTTGGTGAGATTGACTCACCTTTATTGGTGGGTCCCACACATGTGGTTACTTCCATTTTAGTTATATCTTACACAAGTGTCTCTAAAATGTTATTGAGATTAATTATGATACATACTCTTCAAATGATACATTCTAAAATTCATGGGTGTGCTAATTACATTCATGCCAATTAGGTAATTATAGTTTCTAGAGTTCTATATGATCATCCTTTTGAATAAGAGATTTTTATACCCAAGAATTTAATTATCAAAACTAATAAAGATAATCCAATACAAAAGGGTAATTATTAGAAAATCCCATTTACTAGGTGTTTGATACTTGAGAGACCATTACATTAGACATCTATAGTCGATTCCATGTAATCCTCATCTACTACACACCACATTCAAATATGTAGAACACCTACACATGCTTCTAATACTACTATTCAATATAAATCATAGAACACTAAAAAATGGGTTCCATGAACTCTTAATCCTATTACTTCAACTATTTATCCAAGACATAGAGTCTTATTATACATATGTAGAGCATCCTAGATACTATATTGATAGATATCAGACATATAAATTCTATTTGGTAGTGTCACTAGTTTATTACACTAGGTTTAGGATGGGGACATATAAGTGAACATACTTTAGAATTGATTATAGGATAGTCTCTTTAGATATCTAAAAATACCCAAAAACCCAAAAAATAAAATAAAAAAAGTAAAAATTAAAAAATATTTTCATCATTTACATATTCTATTAGCTCCTTGGAATATGTGTGTTAGTTCTATGTTGATGGATAGTATATCAGTTACTTCTACATACACATGTGTTTCACGATTGTATTTGAGTGTGATACATATATACACAAATACATGGTCTATGCAGTCTTGGATGTTAGGCTTCCCTCTACTTACATCTCAAGGACATTGGGGGCATCTAATTATATGATTATGATATTTCCAAGTTATAACATTTTATGGTCACATTACATTATCATGTTTGATCTCATATATGTACTTACACATGTATTTATCCATGATTATATCTTTCATAGTGTACTTGATATGATATGAACTTGAAACTTTTTTCTAACACTTTCGATCCATGGGCTGTTATGATATGTTTATGCTATTTGCTTACATTTTTATTTATGAACTTCCTTGAGTGTTTGTCCTTGTTATTTTATTTTTTGTTGAGAATATGAATATTCTCCATTGCTTATGACCCTAATGTCTTTGTTTAAGTCTTTGGCATTTGAATATGGCATTTTTTGTTGTATGAATATTTGAATATTCATTCTTTATTTTATGGGAATTTGACAAAATCATGTCCACTTGATTGTGTCACATATGAACATGCCCATTGATTTTGATCTCATTATATCATTGCCTTTTGACTTATTTTTGAGTAATCTTATGTGCAAAATTGTATAATTATTAAGATTGTAATTCTACTAGCTTGATGTTACCATGATATTTATCATGCATCGAAGGCCTTAATGTGATCACATTATGGTACATCAATGGTACATTTACTAAGACATTTTCTCATAAATGATACATGGTTCATTCAAATTTATATGGTTATCTTATCCTTTTTATGAGAGGTAACTAAAATTTTATATTCTTATCTCACCTCAATGGGGGAGAATATTTGTACGGACATGTCATAGAGTCATAGATTTCACATATTAATAATTCCAAATTCAGTGGGTGGCATGGCTTCCACACATTCATAGTTTGAGATATACATTAGGGGAATATTTTAGAAACATGTTCACAACACTTATTCAATAGTAAACATACCCAAACTACACTAGGGGCATGTTTTGGAAGCATGTCCTCTACATTGGCACTTGTATCAATTTTTAGTTTTCTCCATATATAATGGAAGCATGTTATGGTAACATGTCAACCACACTTACTCAAATTTATAAATTGACCAAAAAAAATAGTTATATGATTTAGATACACATTTTTGGTAGTATTATATACATTTTTATTATTGTTACACATGACTTTAACATGATACATAATTAATATGCATATGATATGCAATGTCTACCCAGTGTTTACAAATCAAAATCCATTTAGATTCATAACATTTTATGGAATATCACCACCCAATAGGGTGGACATTTACAAAGTATCAATCATGTTATGTCATGATATTAGTTGGAATTCTTAAATTAACAAGGAGTAAATATAAATATATGAGTACCACTTTTATCGATCCACACTTCCTAAATTTGGAAGGAGTGTTGCAATCCTCGATTTCAATTGACCTCCTAAACTAAATTCATTATTATATCATTAAAAAAATTGGCCTAAACTTTAGAAATTTTTGATGTCCCATTATCTAGACACAACCCATTTATATTAGGTTTCATATACCCTGATAATACCAAAGAGGATATAACTCCCTAGTTGGTGATAGACTAAATAAATTTATCGTCATTACGAGCCATATAATGGGTGGATACTAAGAAAATCAATTGAACTCAATAAGATGAATGAAAATTAAGGTATTCATTTATCTATTCCTTTCTTACTATAGTCTAGGTCCTTTACTATCCTATAGGATTAAATTTAGTTTAAAGGGTAAAAATTTAGATCCTCCTCCATTTTCATGGATTAGTTACTCATTAATGCAAAGAAGATTAACATACTAAGAAT
Source organism: Torreya grandis (assembly GCA_037957365.1). Lineage (NCBI taxonomy): Eukaryota > Viridiplantae > Streptophyta > Pinopsida > Cupressales > Taxaceae > Torreya > Torreya grandis. The sequence goes on from JARHVA010002327.1 coordinate 720,553, forward strand.
CACAATCCTTTGTGAACTATTTATCTATATCATGTTTCCAAGTTGTCAAACAAGCTCAAAATATATATTAAATCATACAATAACTCCTTAATCCATAAATATTATGAAGTAAAGGAAACCATTTAAAATTATTTTAATGATTCTGATTGTAATTTAAGAAATTGATCCTTAATTCCCTTAAAGTGAATTTACGTCAATGAAAAATATTTTCTTAATGATTTAAAGTCATTATAATTTATAGTACAAAAGGTACCAACCCTAACATCAAGACTTTAACTATTAAGGTACAAAAGGTAGCTACATATATCTCATAAGATCTATAAAATTAGCTTAAAATATAAATTAGTTTGATACATGAGTTAGAAATGCAATACCCAAAGATTAAGCTATTAATAATAGTAGATCATTAGATAAAACTTTTACATTCTCAACCAAATGCTATAATGACCCTAGCTTAAGATATTTCATACCAATCCCACTATTCGACCCTTAATAGTTTCCAAATGTTAATGGATAATCATAACCAAGTTAAAACTCTAGTATCATGGTGACATAATAAATCCATTCATGAGTATAAATACAACACACAAAAATTAGATTTACTTTCCCAACTCAGCAACACTTAGTCAGAGTATAGATTGTATATAATTATCAATACTCCAACTTAGTACTACATAAATTACTCAAGTAATTCCTCAAGGAAAACACTAAGACTATTATAAAAAATAATGGTTATCCTTTAGAACAACACAATTTCAATATCAAATAGTGTTTATGCTAGACACAACAATCATCTAATTATCTTGTATAAAATGTAACATATAAGTGTGATATTTTTTCTCAAAAGGATGATTATTCATGGTACCTTATTCCTACACTAAAAATTGTCAATATGGGTCAACATAAAATTGGAAAGTCATGTGACTCATACTAACCATTTTATTAGCATTAACTAAATAAAATAATGATAACTTGTTAATCCTTATGTTTAAAAAGATTTTCCAAAGATATATACTCACACAAAAACTTACGAAAATAATATATTCACAATATTGAGATTCAATTATTCCAAGGTACCACAACCAATTTTTTACACTTACCCATTAGATAATACCACTAAGGTAACTAATTTAAGAATAATTTAACATCTAGAATAACACCTAAAAATTTATTAAATGCATAAGTAAAATTGTAAATGAATTATTATTTAAAAAACAATGGAATATCCCAAATTAAAAACCATCCAACTTAGTGGAAAAATATTAGTATTATTTAGTGAATAAATCATTGTATGCTAGTATATCATCATGTTGTTTACCAGTAGCCACAAATAAAGTGTTCAAGGTTTTATATCATATTTGATATAGTAACCCATGTCTTGATTTATTTCTTATAAAAAACCCATCCAAACAAGGAAACACAATCCATAGTTAACATGGCAAAATTAATCCCATAGTAATTTCCTAAAGCATCACACTCATAGCCAAATACATTCTCACAACTCCACAATGGTTTTACCAAGAAAACTGAAAAAACTAAAAGAATGGGCATAATTCAAACAACTTCCAATGATTCTAAATGTTGTTTTTTATTAAAAGAGAAATCAAGTTACTATAAAACAAATAAAATAATTCACAACTGAAAATTTCCCTAACCACACAAACATAGTTTAGACACTTAGAACTGACTATAATTAGCCCATAACAACATTTTTAAAAAATCTAAAAATGAATAAATTATCTAAACTCAGCCAACATATAGATATAGACATCAAGAGAAATGGGATGTAATCCAATATACATATGCATAGGCATGTCTAATACTATCCCTAATTTTCATGTTGAATCCCTAACATATTTCTAGGAGTCTCCAATATTGTAGAAAGGAGGATCATATTGTTGATGGTTAAAATTGTGATTTGCTTCTAATACCATCAATGGGAAGTTTCAAGAATGTGGGAATTGCAACTTGAAATGACCTCCAGATTTTTAAGAAGCTGGTCTCTTCTTTATCTTGAGTGTTGGGAGGAAAGGGATAGGAATTTAAACAAAAACACAAATGCAAAGAAAGAAAATCTAACTATGGCGATGCACCTGAGTGTAATTCAACCCTTAATTTTGAGCATAGTGAAACTATATGTAAGATTCAATTACATTAAAGAGTGAATAAGGTATGATCAATGTAAAAGATAGAAACAATAGAAATAGAGGCTCACAACTTAGACTACATTTGCAATGACATAGAAAACACCAACAAAGGCATAAAACTCAGTCTTCTCATTAACTCTCAAGTTACATAAAAGGCATAGAAACATGCACAGTTACATAAACTTTCCAATTCAAGAAGATAGAACAAAGGCAAATGATATTCCTAGTCATAGCTCTAAAAGTCTAAAAACTCTTACAAATAGTTTCTCACAGAAAATTCTCTCCAATCTTCTGATCGTTCCCATCTGGTGATCTATGCACCCCTCTTTATAGCATTAGATTCACTCCAAATTGTCTACATTTTCCCAATATACTATCATGTCCCCTTTTTTGTGGACATTGACAGACTTGATGATTAGCCTATTATACGACCTTCGTAGGCTAATAGGATGGATAGAGGGTCATAATGGAGCTTGGCTTGACTTTGATTCGCAGAATTTCTACATTTGGATTTCATTCAGGGTCTTTCAGACATGTTTACTTGATGCTCCTATTATTTAGGGATATTTGACATGCAGTGGAGCACCTTTATTTTGGTATGGTCATGTTCAGAATCACTCCTTGATTCACCTGCTTCGATCGGTTTGAGGATCCGATGTATATTGAGGGAGATATTAATATTTGATTGATTTAATCAAATATTAATTATTTGGTCTCATTAATAATTAATTATTAATTATTAATTATTTGGTCTAATTTTAAATTAGAAACCCTAATGCTAATTTAAGAAAAACCCTAATTAGGGCAAGCATATCTTTTGAGGGTATAAGGGTTTCACATGGAGGCCATTATGGATTAGGCATAGATTATTGATATTGATTTTGAGAATTTCTTCTGTGAAGACTGAGCCTAGGGTTCAAGGATTCCATTTGCATTGGAGAACGTTCCCTCTTTAGTGTGTGCAATTAAGAGGCTGTGGAATATCAGCTGATCTATTGCCAAAGTGTGAGATAGCTTCATCCAGAAGTTATCACAGAATTTCAGGTTTGAGAGATAACTTCACACAGAAGTTATTACAAATATTCTAGGTATTTCTTTATTCTTGTTTTGATTCAATAAATTATAAAGCTAGAGATCATCTGTGCTAGAGACGTATATTTCAGATCAGGGGTTGAAAATAGGGAAGTTGTGCTTAATTAGCGGCCGTACAAGTTCGTACAGGTCCGTACTGATCAGCTCAGGAACCGACCTCGACAGACAGAGGGTTTTCAGTGATCGACATCAGTCGACTGAAGACTGACGTCGGCAGAAAGCCGACCGACAGAGACCGACGTCGGTGAGATATCGACCGATGACGGTGACTGTGTGTCAACACAGAAGGGCTGAGACCTTCCAGAATTCAATTTTCACTTCCAGTTTTGATAAGCCAGGGTTTTTAAGACTGTATTTCATATTTATATGCATGAGAAAGGATTGCAATTGTAATAGTTTAAAAGGACAAGTGATAAGATTTGTAATTTGCTATTCAGAGACTATTTTATTGTGATCATTCTGAATTTATTCAACCGAAGTTATATCTTGTTCAAAGTTTTTTGTGTTGCTATATTTCCTATTTTGGAGGGGATACCATAGTGGTATCAGAGCTAAATTCCTGCCATCCTGTTGGGCACATCAGAACTAATGTCTTGCCATCCTGTTGGGTAGTTCCGGGTTTAATTCGATTATCAGTATGGTTCTAAGAGGGGTCAAAGATTTGGAAGAACGCATGCACAATGCAAAGAAGAAATTAGATCATCCATTTCAGCAAGCAGATGACACTCTAAAAATTTTGGAGGAGTTGGACACTTATTTAGGCAAGGTTGAGCATTCAAATACTTATGAGATGCAAACAGCGTTATTTCCAGCATTTGATTCGTTGGTGAAGCCCCGATTATTGAGACATCATGATGAGGTGGTAAGACTTGCCGCTCTCTCTTGCATTAGTGAAATGATGAGGATCATAGCTGGCTGTGATTTTCATGATGATCAGATTATGAGAGAGGTACTTTATGCCATTGTAAAAAGCTTCGAAAAGTTGGATAACATTAGAGACCCTCATTTCTCAAGGAGGGCAAGATTACTTGAAACATTTGCAAGGTATGGATTTGAAAACATTATGATGTTAGTAGGTTGTATTGGTGAAATTCACATGATGTTTAAAATATTTTGGAATATTTTAGATGAGTTTCATTCTAGCAATATATTGGCATCAATGCACTCTATTATGTTCACAATCTTGTTTGAGGAGGAGGATAAAATTTCTAAACTTTTGGCAGAAGATTTATGGTATGTTTGGACAAAAGGGAGAAATGTCTCACCTAGAGCTTGTATGTGGTTAAAGAGTTTAATTAATAGGCCCAAGGATCGTAGTGCTTTTCCTATGACATGTAGCCACTTACATGATGAGTTTGACAGTCATGCTGATCCAGTACAGGGAGATATGAACACATCTTCAGGTAATGATTTATCTGCATTATCTTCACAGGTAGGAGTAGTTGAGGATGTTGTGGATGAGCTTTGTCTTAAGGTAAGTTTAACTCAGGAGTTAGATAGTGAGGATGAGTTTGATGCTTGTATTCAGAGTGTGGAGGTATACTCAGATGTTAGTACACTGAGTGTGGGTGATGAGTATGTTTCTATAGCCGCTTATGAGGAGCATGTGGTTGAGGATCACACACATATTCAGGACTTGGGAGTACCTAATTCTGAGGGGTTTGGGATACCAGTGGAGTCAAGTCTCCAGATTGATTCTTCTCACACATTTGATAGTGTGGTACAGTTAGTTGTGCCACAATTACAGAGGGATCAGTTATGGGATGGCTTAACACCATCTTTTGTAGATGGAATTTTCAGTTGCCCAGTACACAGTCTACAGTATCGACACATCCAGGGTAGTTGTGATTTTAGAGATTGGTTGAGTTGTGTTCACCAATTTGATTATGGTTTCCTCTTTGTTTTACTTCTGATGATATTGTAGGTACTCACATGGATTCACAGCAGTGCAGGGCATAACTACATTTGGGATCCAGAAGGATTGAGTGGTTCATTGTTCTGAGATTGCTTGGGGACAAGCAATTTCAGGAGGGGCGGATTGTCATGTCCCCTTTTTTGTGGACATTGATAGAATTGATGATTAGCCTATTATACGACCTTTGTAGGCTAATAGGATGGATAGAGGGTCATAATGGAGCTTGGCTTGACTTTGATTCGCAGAATTTCTACATTTGGTTTTCATTCAGGGTCTTTCAAACATGTTTGCTTGATGCTCCTATTATTTAGGGATATTTGACATGTAGTGGAGCACCTTTATTTTGGTATGGTCATGTGCAGAATCACTCCCTGATTCACCTGCTTCGATCGGTTTGAGGATCCGACGTATATTGAGGGAGATATTAATATTTGATTGATTTAATCAAATATTAATTATTTGGTCTCATTAATAATTAATTATTTGGTCTAATTTTAAATTAGAAACCCTAATGCTAATTTAAGAAAAACCCTAATTAGGGCAAGCATATCTTTTGAGGGTATAAGGGTTTCACATGGAGGCCATTATGGATTAGGCATAGATTATTGATATTGATTTTGAGAATTTCTTCTGTGAAGACTGAGCCTAGGGTTCAAGGATTCCATTTGCATTGGAGAACGTTCCCTCTTCAGTGTGTACAATTAAGAGGCTGTGGAATATCAGCTGATCTATTTCCAAAGTGTGAGATAGCTTCATCCAGAAGTTATCACAGAATTTCAGGTTTGAGAGATAACTTCACACAGAAGTTATTACAGATATTCCAGGTATTTCTTTATTCTTGTTTTGATTCAATAAATTATACAGCTAGAGATCATCTGTGCTAGAGACGTATATTTCAGATCAGGGGTTGAAAATAGGGAAGTTGTGCTTAATTGGCGGCCGTACAAGTCCGTACAGGTCCGTACTGATCAGCTTAGGAACCGACCTCGGTAGACAGAGGGTTTTTAGTGACCGACATCGGTCGACTGAAGACCGACGTTGGCAGAAAGCCGACCAACAGAGACTGACGTCGGTGAGATATCGATCGATGACGGCGACTGTGTGTCGACACAGAAGGGTTGAGACCTTCTAGAATTCAATTTTCACTTCCAGTTTTGATAAGCCAGGGTTTTTAAGACTGTATTTCATATTTATATGCATGATAAAGGATTGCAATTGTAATAGTTTAAAAGGACAAGTGATAAGATTTGTAATTTTCTATTCAGAGACTATTTTATTGTGATCATTCTGAATTTATTCAACCGAAGTTATATCTTGTTCAAAGTTTTTTGTGTTGCTATATTTCCTATTTTGGAGGGGATACCACATATACCTAACTAAAACTCTAACTGAACTAGAAGTGTCTAACAGAAGATATTTCTTAGATTTTGAAATTCTCTATCTTCCTGTAGTTCATTGGCTAAAATAGATACACAGGATGCTCCCTTCTTATTAAATGGAAAAGGACACTTGGCCAATTTCTTGAATACCTTCTTATTATTTAGGAGGCACTAGAACATAGAAAAGGACACTTGGCCAATTTATTTAAAACCTTCTTATTATTTAGGGGACATCAAAACATGGAAAAGGACACTTCACCAATTTCTTGAAAACCTTGTTATTATTTACGAGGCACCAGAACATGCCACTTGGTGGCTTCTTCAGCACTTACTGAAGACACATGGTACATTCCACATAACCTACACTCTTATTGTGTCTTCGCTTAGAGGAATTTAGTCCTTGACATTTGTCACCATCTGATTCTCCCAAAACTTAAACAATTTATATAGAAAATGGGACCTAAAGAAGCTTTCACATAAGAAACTTCAAAAAGGGGATAGGGATAATGGGACCCAAAGCAATTTTCACTCGAGTAGCTTCAAAAAGGGGACAGGGACATGTGGTGCTTTCCACTTATTCTTGATAAAGAACACACGGTGATCTTCGCTGCCTTTAGCTACCTTTTGAGAAACCTATGGAAGGTGACATGTGTCCATCTCTGCATTGCCCTATCTATACTATAGAAAAAATCGGGCCTCATTTCATACTTACACAGATGATGGCACTTGGTGGCTTTCACTTGCCTCAAAACAAAAACTTGGGACCCACCATAGTCTTTACTTGTCAATGAAACAAAATGAAGATAATTCAGAGGTTGACACATGGTGGCTTTCACTTTCTTTAGCTGGGGGTACATGGTATCTTTTGTTACTTTTAAGAAAGCACATTGAAACCTTCTACTATTACCACCTAGCACCTTCCACTTGATTTTGATACTTATCTTATTGAAACCTTCCACCCAAAAAAGATTTGAAATGTGGATGTCGATATGAAATGTGGATGTCAACACTTGTCACATTCTGCTAAATTACTATGAGACACATGGCACATCCTAACCCCCTTATAGAAATAATGAAAGGTGCCTCGACCAATGACACTTGGTAGCTTCCACTTGATTTTGACACTTCGACAAAATTGAGGCAAAAAGAAATTTGAGCCCATGCTCTGAGTCAAAAAGTCCATCTTCTCAAACCAAAGTGTATAGGGAAAAAATTTGGATCATGCGACTACAAATCAAAATGAAACATAGAGTATATTTTACTCTACAGTTATTAGCGACCCCAAGGACTTTTGAGCCTACTCAAAAAAGATACTACAACTCCCACTTGATCAAAATGACAAAAAATCATAGCTTTAACAATGTTGTTTGATAGGCGGACCACTCATCATTAGATAACCCTTGCTTATTTTGTAATTCATTGAAGGCTAAATCAAGGTTGATAATATCCTTGTGTGAAAAATTCAACAAAATCTGAACCATAGCCTTCAATTTGAATTCAAGCTAGGAAACAAGAATCAAAACAACTTTTACTTCAGCTACTAATAAATCATCCCTTAAATCTTGAAAAACTCCCTGATCATTCTACTTGGCCAACAGTAAAGGTTCAATTTCATCAACCATGAGCACAATATTGTCATCGAGAAATAGAGAAGGAAGACCTAATTGCACTAGGTCTTCAATATGTTGTTTCATTTCACTGATTCCTTCTTTCATTACATTGAGAAGCTCTCTATAATTGATGGTTGTGAAGTTATAACTGACAACCTCATTCACTTGCTTAGCAGTGACCATTCTGTTATCAATTCCTACTCTAACAACATCCATCTATTGCATCATAAATATTTTGCAGCAATGTTTTAGAGTCCAATACTTTCCCAAAAACTATAGCCAGAGTGTTTTCAACTGAATTCTCTACCTTTTTGTACAATTTCTGTGCATTTAGTAGGAAGGTGAGAGAAGGCTTGAGCTGAATAATCTCTAAAGAGATTCTTTTCCACATTGATTCATAAATCTCCTTCACTAGATTTAACACTCCTACATTCTTTGGCCTATTGGCTAGCTCTAGTGTCAATTGTTTTGCTCTTTCTTGCTCGGTTTGAATTGGGCTTGTATAGATGCGGTATTATTCTATTCATTCAATAGCTTCTATTGTAATTGAGTAACTTGTGACAGGATTTCCTCACATTTTCCTTGTAATGCTACTTTTCCTTGCCTTAGGGTTGTCACTACATCTTTTACCTACATTAGCCCTACTTTTAAGAAATCATTTTGGGCCTGGATCACCTGGTGAGTCTAAAAGGAAACATTATCTTGCAACTATTTATTTAGACTCTCTATTTCATTACCTTTTCTAACTATTTCTACGGTTAAACTGCTACAGTTTCCCTTCTCTTTGGCTAGATCAACCTTCATCTTCTGTAGCTTCCTTGATGTTTTCAAATAGTCTTCAACAACTATAGAAGTGGATTCGATTAACAGCTCAATTTTGTCTTGTGGCCTGAATAGGGACATTTCTATGGCCACTGCATTCATTGTGTAGTCTTCTGGCTACATCTACTCACTTGGCTTGATTACATTTGGTGACAAATGAGTCACCATCAATTACTATTGAATTGGGTCAAATTCTGACCTCCGATGTGGTGTAGCCAAGGCTTTATTTTTATTAATCCTCTTTTCCTCTCTTCAGGCTTCCCTCACCTTCCTAGCAGCGTCTGCTTGAGTTTGGAAGGTAGAAAGAGAGGCAATGTGCCCACCCACAAAAGGATGACCTTATGGCAAACCATATGGAATAGCCAATTATTGGCTATGGGCAATTTGAGGAGGTATCTTCTTTGGAACAGAGGGAGAAAAGTGAGGAAATGTTAAAGCTTGAGTAGGGATATATGGGGCAAAGTAAGAAATGGGCACGACAGACGTGGTAGGGAATGTCATCTAGCCAGATGAAATCATCATGCCTATAGGAGAAGAAAAGTATTGAGAAGGAGGAGGAGGAATGATACTTACCTAAGGAGCAACTATAGTACTCTGTAATTGGTGTTGTGAGTGTTCTACCCTCTCCTTAGACTCAAGTTGAAACCTCAGCCTTTTCTATTTCCTTGGTGTTTCTTCTTCTAGTTGTGCTTCATTTTCTCCAACATCTACCACTATTGTTAGTGGTGCTTATGGGGAAATGGGAACTTCAATAACTGATGCCAATGGGGAATATTTTGGTGGTGAATGCACCACACTCTTTTGTTTTTCCATGATGCTAAGAGATTGTGGCCAAACTGTTATAGCGACTGTAGCTATGGTTTGCCTTGGGGCTTGTGATTCTTGGCTAGATCTTACTCTGGTTTCTAGATCTACACCCTATGTTGGCAAATTGCTTGTGTCAAGGCTAGATATAGGGGATAGATGGCACTCATCCCATAGTTCCTCCCATCTCTCATTTGAGTCCACATTCTAAAAAGAATGATTTGTCTGACAAATTTCTTGTCTATATTTCCAATAGGCTTCTATTTTTTTAGCATCCTAGTCTTTATTCTTTAGTGCCCTTATTAAGTTAGAATTCATTCTAATTTTAGGATCAAAATCCCTCTGCTTATGATACAAAGTTTCCCATGGTCTATTTTGTGGAAGGGGCAAATTTGTTAATTCAACATAAAATCTAGGAATATCTTCCCTAGGATTTTTTTTGTTTTCCCAAAAGGGGCAGCCCTCATGTGTAATTTTGGTAGCAATCCTATTAGTCCTTATCCAAGAAGCTATGAAACCATTTGGGTCATATACCCATTTATCTTCGATTAGCAGGAAACCCAAGAAGGCTAACTTTCTAAACAAAACAATCTCAGTGTCTCTGGCGTCTAGTACCATGTTATTTATCATCCATGGGAGGTCATACATTTTCCTCTTCCTCTTCCCCAAGCCATATTCATTATCTAATAAAGACACCTACCTGGTGACCTCTAATAATGCTAACCTAAGAGTCAAAATCTTAGGTAGCAACATTGGTTCCCCACAAAAATCATGGACTCTAATAATTATATGGTGGGATCCAAAAAAGAAATCACAAGGAATTGGGCAATTGGCCAGAAAGTCTGAAACATTTAGAAATAGTCTATTTATATCTAGTTCTAGGCTTAGGTGACAAAAAGTAGGGGTAACAAATAGTTCCTATAATTCATATGGATCACTAGTTTTTGACAAAATATGTGTCTATGTAGACACAGGAGTGGTCCTTTGTAGATCAAAACTTGGGTCATACATATTGAGATGCATATGTTGGGAAAAGATGCTGAGATTCTGATATAGCATAAGGTGAAAAAAATAAGAAGAATACCTAAAAACCCTTTTTGATTTGAATTGGGTAAGTTGCTCCACATGGAGTATGTAATCTGCTTAGAAAAATCAAGCTGATAATCCTGAGTCTTGTCGATAATTTTCAACTTGAAGAGGATAGCCATTTTTCTCCATAGGCTACCATATCATCTTTCATTCTAAAGATCAAAGCCATTATAGACAATGCATCTTGGTTATCTTGTGTGAATTGGGCTCTTGCTACAGGCAGTGTTAGCACAGTAGTATCATCATCGCCTAATTGTAATTTAGATCTTAAGAATCTTAACTGAGTATTGATATTTGCCCATGTTCTCTGCATTTTAGCGATAGTGGGAAATGTAGCTGTCTTATCATGATGCAAGGCTAACATTTCTTTGATAGCTTTTAGTGTAATCTCCACCATGAATGGACCCTATTGAATGGTGTTTGAGGGTGCATGGAACAAGTTAGCACATATTTCGACCAAGTTAGGGCATAGATGTACACCTAGGATAATGAATTTTGCTAGTTGTGAAGTCCATATCCTCATTACAAATGTCTCATATTGTCCTACCTTGGCCCTCTAAAGACATCATTGATGTGCCCCTTTTCTAAGAGTTTTGCTACTAGTTCTTTGAAGCATTGGGTGCATGACTCCATCTACATAATCTTTTATCTTTGTTGGGTCACTTGCTTGACCAACTTTAGGGACTCTGGTCCATGGGTAGGTCTTTAATGGTTACACGAGAGCTGAAGCATATGACTTGCTCTTAAGAAACTTATCAAGGGATTCATAAATCCTAGTTCCTTGTTCCAAAGACTATGCTCCCTCCATATCTATATCTATTCTATAATAACAGGTATGATTTTTTGAAAAATAGAAAGCACTTTTGCTTAAGCAGGTTTACTAGGAACTAAAAATGCAAGTAGCAGGATATTTTATCATAGATGCAAGAATGTTTGATAAATTTTAAGCTTTAACTCTTGCTATGAGGAATTTATTGACCCATCAAGTCTCAAAATAGCATTAAACTCAGATAACTATTAGCAAATCTTACTCAATCTTCATGGGACAGTGAGGTAGACACATTATGCAAGTGACAACACAAAGTACCTTGGGGATTTTTAGAGATTTGGGACATATTCAATGTATTGAGAGTTTTGAAAATTTTTGAAAAAACTTTGAGCTACTGCTACGTGTTCAAAGAACACTTATTTAAAGGAAAGCAGGAAAGCAAAATAGGAAAACAAAGCAACTAAGAAAAGGAAACTATCTAACTACAATGCATCAGGGACACAACCTAACTAAAATGTTTCAAATAGATTCCATTCACAGGAATCTCTTCAAGTTTGCCTTCCATTTTTTCTAGCTCAAATGAATTTTTCTATTTACATGCACAAATTTTATAAGGGCCAGCCCATAATGCTTCAAATTTAGTGTGTTGACCTAGCTTGGTGGTTCTTGCATCCCATTTCAAAACAATTGAGCCTGTTTTAAAATGGGGATTTGAAGTCCTTTTATCAAAATAGTCTTTAATTATTTTCTAATGCTTTACCAATGAATCAATGGCTGCATCCCACTTTTCCTAAATTCCAAAAGTTTTGCAAGTCTGACCTGCATGGGTCCATTTTCCTCAATTTCAATCTGTTTGATCAATTGGAGAGTAGGAATCTCCAAACTTAGTGGTATTATAATATATTTTACACATACCAATTCATATGGGGACATTTTGATCACCTGTTTAGGCGTGATTCTATCAGCCCATAGTGCTAAATTAAGCACTTTATGCCATTCTTTATGGTGATCAGCCCCTATTCTTTTGATGAGTATAATCAGGTTCTTCTTAGTTGATTCTGCCAAATCATTACCCTGAGGGTAATAATTGGAGGAATTTTTTAGATATATTCCATGTTTTAATGCAAATTCAGATACCTTAGACCCTAAAAATGCTTTAGCATTATCAAAAATTATGGTACGAGGAGCCCCAAAGTGAGTAGTGATACTCCTTAGAAAATCTAGGATCACATTTTCTATTGCTTCTTTAAGTGGCACTACCTTGGTCCATCTAGTGAAATAATCTGTGGTAGTTAATATTCATTTGTGACCCATAGTAGACACTAGATTTATCATTCCAATGAAGTCAAGACCCCATTGAGTAAAAGTTTCATCCATAATTATAGGACTACGGGGCATTGTTGCATTCCTTCTCATCCCCACATAATATTTATAAGATTGACATTTTTTAACTAGCTAATAACAATCTATAAATAAAGTAGGCTAGAAATAACCTACCTCACTTATATTTATAGCTTTTGTCTTTGCAAAAAAATGTCCACCTAATACTCCATGATGCATTTCATGTAGTATTCTCTTAGCCTCAGCCTTTTCTACACATCTTAACAATTTGCCATCAATTTTTTTTTCAAAAGAACATGTTCAATTGAAACAAAATGAACTCCTTGTATCTTATAGTATCTTCTCTTATTTTGAGGGAGTTCTCTTGGGTAAATCCCATATTTCATAAAATGAATCCTGCTTGTGACCCAAGATTCCTAATCAACCTCTTATATCCTTAATATAATTTCTTTTTCTCCTTTTGAATTTGTCTCTTCAGGTATCATCTTTTCAAGCTCTTGAGTCATATATTGGCACAAACCCTTGCCTCTGACTAACTTAGTTGGTTTGACCTCTACATCATATTCAAGGATTTTGGTTATCTAGTTAGCTCTTTTTTTAAGTAATTTCTCCCTCCATGATGTATTCTCTAACACTTGGGTGAGCTACAAGTATCAGAATTTTGTTTCCTGATACCATATGTGTGAATTTATTGAGGGATTTTACCATAGTGTATGCTTATTTCTATACAAAGTTGTATCTAGTTTCATACTCCTTGAGAGTTCCTAAGAAAAAGACTATTGGGTGCTCTCCCTCTTGTCTATCATCCTTTTGTGTTAGGACAATAGCAATACTTAACTCTCCTCCATAGACATACATTACAAAAGGCTTAGAAAAATATGGGTTTCTAAGTATTGGGGCTATTGAGATAGCCTTCTTAACCTCTTCAAAAGCTTGCCTTCCTTCTATAGTCCACTTGAAAATCAGGTCTTTCTTTAACAAGAGTGTCACTGGTCTCACTAAGCCTGCAAAGTCAGATATGAACCTACTGACAAAATTAACCTTCCCAAAAAAGGATTGAACTACCTTTTTATTTACAAGAAGTGGTAGGTTCATTATAGCTACAACTCTTTCAAGATCTATGAACACTCCTTCTTTAGATACTATATGTCCCAATAATTTGCCTTGAGGGACAACAAAGATACATTTCTTAGGGTTCAAGGATATTCCAAATTCTTGACATTTCTTAAAAATAGCTTCTAAATGATCGAAATGATCAACAACATTTTTTGAAAAAATAGTAAGATCATCAAGATAAATCAAGAGGATTTTATTTATAAGTTCCCCAAATGCAACATGCATATCTCTTTGAAAAGTGGCTGTAGGATTTGATAGGCCAAATGGCATCTTAGCATATGCAAATGTTCCCCATTTGGTAGTAAAAGTAGTCTTGTATTGGTCTTCATCAACCAACCAAATCTAATTGTATCCAGAGAAACCATCTAGCAAAGAAAATCTCTCTGATCCAGCCACAGTTTGTAGAATTTATTCCATGGAGGGCAAGGGATAGTGATCTTTTAAAGATGCTCTATTTAGATATCTGAAATCTACACAAAGTCTGATATCACCATTCTTTTTCCTAACCAGTACTAGATTTGATACCCATGTTGAGTGTTTGATTAGAAAATTTATTTTAGAATCTAAAAGTTTTTACAATTCTTCCACCATTAGAGGCTCAATCCTTGGATTTACTGGCCTCTATTTTTCTCTGATGGGCTTAGATCCTTTAGTTAGTTCTATTTTGTGTTGAATAATGTCTCTATTATATCCATGAAGGTCTTCATAGCTCTAGGCTATGATCCTGTCATATTTTTTGCACAATTCAATTAGTCTTTCCTTTTCTACTTGAGTTGTAGAATTTCCATCTTTTAATTTTTTCCCTTCAGTCACCTCAATTTTAGAATAGTCTACTTTGTTTACTTGGAACCTTTTCTTCTCTAGACTTACATCTTCTGGATCGAATAGATTCTCTAAAGTGATCAATTCTTTTGGGAAGCTTATTAGTCTTTAATTGTATGACTTGATCTCCATATGCTTCTTCAATTTTGGTTTGCAATTGATCAACAAACTCATCTGACTATTGTAAGAATGAGAGTACTTGAGAATCATTTTCAAATACTTGCCAATTCTCATGATTGTCTAGAATAGTTGGCCTGACTATAACTTGTATTGATTCATTATTAATTAATAAGCCAGTTGCTGGATCAAACTATGAGCCAATCTAGGCCATTCTATCAGCTTCATAATTTTGGATCCTAGGGACTACTTCAACATTGAAGGCTTCAAAATCTTCTATTAAGTCCCAAATCCTTTGTTTGTAGGATCTCATCCTTACATTTTTGGCTATTGCCTTTTCCCTAATTTGCTTTACTACTAATTCTGAATCTCCTTTTACTATTAGATTCTTTATTCCCTTTTTCTTGGCTAACAGGAGCCCATGTACTAAAGATTCATACTCATCATCATTATTAGTAAAATCAAATTGGAAATGGGTAGCGCTTAAATTTTTTTCACCATTTGGAGCGATATGACAAAATTTACATCTAGCCCCATCAAAATTTAAGGTCCAAATTTTTGAATCTTTTTTATATTCTTGAGTAGTTGGTGTCTCCTCCCTTAAAACATTAGGGATTTAATGGTCCTCATCAAAAATGACATAAGTGCCTAGACCTGTAGAGTCAAGATTCCCAAATGGGTCACTATGCATCATAGCTAACAATTGGTTATTTTCTTCTTCTTGATCATGCTCAGTCCAGTCATCTAACTCTTCAACAAAAACCATTTCTTCCTTATTTAACATAGCATGATCTGCCTCTAATTTTGATGTTGGTTCATTAGTGATATGATCCTTTGATAGTGGTTCAGATAAAATTTTCATCTTTGAACCATATTTGGTTCTCAGGATGAGGTGAGACCAATCAAGAGACATATATCCTCCTATTCTGGTTGTAAAGTCTCTGGATAAACATAAACCAAAAATAAGAGGTATATATATAACTACTACATCTTGATTGATAATTATATTAGGACAAGTATATAATAACAATGGGAGTTGTTTAATTCTCCCTATTGTTTGTACTATTTCTCCATCTAGCTACATAACTCCTTTTGCAAGGGGTTCATACTTTATTTTTAAAGCATTAGCTATTTGATTAGGCATTATTATAGTACTAGCTCCTGAATCTATCAATTAATTATGCAAGAGTTTCTTTCCAACTATCAGAGTCAAATAGAAAGGCTCTAGTTTGGATTTACTTACCTCTATTGCATTGTTCATAAAGGTTGTTGTCTTCAGGGGAACTGTGTCATTGAGTTTTTCTTTATCAGCAAGTCTTTCTTTGATCTCAATATGTTTGGGCATTGCTTGGCCTTGTAGAGCCTCTAGTAACAATGTCTTTTTTTTAGGGATGGCTAATATGTCCCAAATTGATACTTGTGCTGGAGTCCTCTTTAATTGATCTACCACATTCATTGGTCGTAGGGTTTGAGTTCTTGGAAAGTAAGGATACCTTGCTTTTTCTTGAACTTGTCTAGGAACTACTTGATTCAGCACTGGTTGTGGCATTTCTTGTCTAATAGCTATATTTATTTTATTTTGAAATGGAAGACTCTCCATAACTTTATTATTTGCAACCTCAAGTTATTCCAACATTCTTCTCTTTGATCTAGTATAGTAAACTGATTGCACCACTGGTTTCTTGGAAGTGGAAGCTTCATTCAAGAATATCGATTATTCATCTTCAACCCATGAGAACAAAGCATGTTCTAGGGATATTTCTTCCCCTTGTTGTGAAGACATTCCTTGCATCTAAGCCATTAAGACTAAATTTTGCATACCAGGAGATTGATAGGCTTGATTGTCACTAGTACTTGCAAATTGTCCATCCATTCTTCTTTGCTCTGCCACCTTTTATTGTAGATTACCCATGGGACAATCTCTAGGTGTATGAGCATTATTACAAGGGAAACACCAGGCATTGGTGTTATCCACATAATTATTTTGCCCTAGAACAATCTCCCTATTCAAATTGGGGGGAATAGTTTGTGAGGGTGTAGGGACTGCAGCTAATTGGTTTGTTGGTTGAGGGTTATTTTGTCTTTGAGGACCCTAGTATTGGTTTGTCTATGATGAAAATCTATTTCCTTGGTAGCCTTGATATTGAGGTCTAGGGTAAGGATTCTGATGTCTCTTTATGTTAATCAACACATTAGAAAATGTCCTTAAGATATTCTTGATATCATCCATCTTAGATGACTGAGCAGGGATAAGTTCTTTAGTAGGTGGTTGAGGATATTTATACATAGACACAAGTGGGGCTGTGGATTTAGGGGCTTCTTGAGGTAATGGCAAGGTAATTTCTGGAAACATGGGCATGGGAGGCCTTGGGGGCAACTTTCTAGCATCTATCAAATTATTTTCAGCTCTGATGGATAGTCATAAGCCTCTATCAGAGTTTGACCTCCAAGTGATTGAATCATAATAGATATATCTAAATTTAAAGCCTTAAGATAAAACACTATAGACATACCTAGTAATGGTCTAGTGGTAGTAGGAATCCTTTCCCAAGTCTTTTGAAATCTAGAGTTGAAGTCAGTCATTGCTTCTTGTGGTGCCCTTTGGATGGTAATTAATTACTGTAACAAAGAAGACTTATCACCCTTTTCTTCAAATCTTTCAAAGAAAATATCTCCAAGTTGATTCCATGTAGATATGGTATTTGGGGTCAAGGACCGATACCATTTCAGAGCCTTCCCTTAAAAATACATTGCTAATAACCTTATAGCCACATTCTGTTGTGTGATAACATGTATAACATAGACATCTGAAACATCTTGAAGATGTTCTTCAGGTGTTTTAAAATCTTGCTCACTGAATTTGGGCAGAGCTTTCAAGGCATTTATTGGGATAGGATCCCAAGTGGGTAGTGGTATTGGGAGAATCAAAGGACTACCAGTGTTCCAACTTACATAATTCCTTGAAGGTATAAGGGCTCCCATATTTACTCTTGGTATTGGTATAAACTGATTAACTCTTCTTCTTGGACTAGTTACCAAAGGTGGTAAAAGAATACCTAGATTTATAGTAGATTGAGATCTAGTTAATGGTCCACAGCTCTAACTCCTTGTAGCTCTCTGGTTTATACAGTCTTGAAAGAAACTTGAAGACTGCTCCCATCGGGTGTGCCAAAAACTATTAATGGTTAAAATTGCACTTTGCTTCTAACACCAACAATGGAAAGTTTCAAGAATGTGGGACTTGCAACTTGAAATGACCTCTAGATTTTTAACAAGTTGGTCTCTTATTTATCTTGAGTGTTGGGAGGAAAGGGATAGGAATTTGAACAAAAACACAAATGTAAAGAAAGAAAATCTAACTATGGCGATGCGCCTGAATGTAATTCAACCCTTAATTCTCAGCACAGTGAAACTATATGTAGGATTCAATTACATTAAAGAGAAAACAAGGCATGATCAGTGTAAAAGATAGAAACAATAGAAATAAAGGCTCACAACTTAGACTACTTTTTAAATGACATAGAAAACACAAACAAAGGCATAGAACTCAGTCTTCTTATTAACTCTCAAGTTACATAAAAGGCACAAAAACATGCATAGTTACATAAACTTTCCAATTCAAGAAGATAGAACAAAGGCAAATGATATTGTTGATCATAGCTCTAAAAGTCTAAAAACTCTTGATAATAGTTTCTCACAAAAAATTCTCTCCAATCTTCTGATCATTCCCATTTGGTGATCTCTGCACCCCTCTTTATAGCATTGGATTCACTCTAGATTGTCTATGTGTTACCAATCTAATGGCCTAACTAAAACTCTAACTGAACTAGAAGTGTCTAACAGAAGATATTTCTTAGATTATAAAACGCTTTGTCTTCCTATAGTTCATTAGCTGAAATAGATACACAAGATGATCCCTTATTATTAAATGGAAAAGGTCACTTAACCAATTTCTTGAAAACCTTCTTATTATTTAAGAGGCACTAGAACATGGAAAAGGACACTTGGCCAATTTCTTGAAAACCTTCTTATTATTTAGGAGGCACTGGAACATGGAAAAGGACACTTGGCCAATTTATTGAAAACCTTCTTATTATTTAGGAGGCATCAGAACATGCCACTTGGTGGCTTCCACAACACTTACTAAAGACACGTGGTACGTTCTATATAACCTACACTCTTACTGTGTCTTTGCTTAGAGTAATTTGGTCCTTGACATCTGTCACCATTTATTTCTCCCAAAACTTAAACAAATTCTATAGAAAATGGGACCTAAAGTAGTTTTTTCCTGAGAAACTTCAAAAAGGGGATAGGGACAATGGAACCCAAAGTAGTTTTTACCTGAACAACTTCAAAAAGGAGACAGGGACATGTGGTGCTTTCTACTTATTCTTGACAAAGAACATATGGTGATCTCTGCTGCTTTTAGCTACCTTTTGAGAAACCTGTGGAAGGTGACACGTGTCGGCCTCCACATTGCCCTATCTATACTATAGAAACAATCGGGCCTCATTTCATACTTACATAGATGAAAACACATGGTGGCTTCTACTTACCTCAAAACAAAAACCCAAGACCCACCACAATCTTTACTTGTCAATGAAACAAAATGAAGATAATTCAGAGGTTGAAAGGTGGTGCCTTCCGCTTTCTTCAGCTGGGGATACATGGCATCTTCTGTTGCTTTTAGGAAAGCACATTGAAACCTTTCGCTATTTCCACTTGGCACCTTCTGCTTGATCTTGATACTTAGCTTGTTGAAACCTTATGCTAAAAAGAGATTTGAAATGTAGATGTTTATATGAAACATGGATGCTGACACTTGTTGCATTCTACTAAATTACTATGAGACACGTGGCACGTCCCGACCCAGTTATAGAAATTATGAAAGGTGCCTCGGCCAATGACACTTAGCAGCTTCTACTTGATTTTAACACTTAGACAAAAATGAGGCAAAAAGAAATTTGAGCCCGTGCTCTGAGTCAAAAATTCCATCTTCTCAAACCAAAGTATACAGGGACAAAATTTGGATCGTACGACTGTGAATCAAAATGAAACATAAAGTATTTTTACTCTAGAGATATTAAGTACATAACTATTAAATTAAGGAGACAATAAATATTAATAACTAAAACTATGAACAAATAGACAAGACACTATGGATTAATTATCATTATAATTATTTAACAATTTTATACACAAGAGATAAGTTAGTGATAAGATCCCATCCAACACCACCTACCCTCATATTAACTGCATTCATATAAGTTTTCTTCTAAATCACTAGTAATGTTCCTTGAAACAAATCAGTATTTACATACATAAATACATACATACGTATACACATGTACCAAACACACACACACACACACACACACACACACACACACACACACACACACACACACACACACACACACACACACACACACGAATGCATGCACACACACAAACACACATGGTATCTCCATACATAAAAAATGCCTTAAGATTTATTTTCTTTAAATTTTAAACTTATTCTTTTAAATTAAGGATTACAAATGCTAAATAAAATTGGTAATTAAAATGTCTAAAATGATAAACTATCTAGGGAATCAGATATACTATGAACAAAATAAGAAAAATAATAAATAATTTAACCATATTGGCCCTACCAAATGTTTCCATACCAAAAAAGAATTCTAAATTTAAAAGATAGATTTATTCAGACTTATCCATAATAGTTATGATCTAAACAATGCCACCATTCGAAAGAAAATATGTTTTATCTATTTAAATACTTGATCTTGTAATCCAAAATAGCCACTTCTAGCCATATAATATTGAGAAAATAAATGCAGTCCAATGAGTTTCAACCCTTCATATTTAGCAAATTCTATTACCCCACAACAAGGCCAAAATGACTAGTAGAGCTTTAATTTGTATTAAAAAAAACCAATGCAAAAGGGGAAAGAGTGATATTAGGCTAAATTGGATCATATTAAGGGATAAAATGAAAGCTAATTTAAAATCAACATGAAATAACAATACTGCTTACCCAACTAGGGCTTTAACAACCATCCTAATAACCTGGTTATAATAAAATAATTATGATTTAAATCAAATTCAACAATTGCAACACTTAATTTTTTATGCTCACACAAAGGCTATAAAAAAATATTTTCCTTAGATAAACCCTCTAGAGGTAACCCAATACACATCAAGGTTTAATTTTAAAATTTATCAAAAATAATTAAAGATCATGCCGTTATTAAAGGGTACGAATAAGCTTAACAATGAGTAAAATCCTTTCATATTTTTTTTTAAAAATTCAACTTGTAATTTTACTATAATATTCATGCAAAATAACACTATATTTACTCAAAACTCAAATGCCATAAAATGAAAAATCCAATAAAACCCTTGAATAATAAATTGGTTTTTTTTATTGTAGAGACTATATATGCATATTTACATAAGCATATATAATCCTATATTATTATTAGGGATGTGATTAACCATAATAAATATATTTCAATAAAACAATAAAATCCTAACTATAAATAAATAATATTGCCTTATAAATGTTTTTTGTCACCCAATATTTCACCCTAGAGTTGGTTTTTTAATCTTAATCCAAGATTTAGAAAACATTGGAATATCTATAGGCCTATCGGTTGTGTAAAGTAGAGGTAGACCTCTAGGTTTAAAGGCTATCTCAATAAATTGATGCTTTAAGGCTTATCATCTACACTAACTATTGGCTTGGATGAAAAGGGATAAAATTGACATCAAAATAACCTACTCTAATGAGGTGATACACTAGATATATCTCCATGAGACTACTATACCATTTCACTATGAAACATGACCTGCAACACTAGTCTTAAAATATTAAATTACTCTAACATTAATATTTCAAACGTGGAGGTGATATGCATGTAAATACTCAAGTTTATTGATCCATAGGTCATTTTTAGACACTAAAGATCATTATTACACTTTAATATGGACTAATACACTTGACAACACTTCATATGACTTGGTAGAGTGGAAACTACTTACACCAAACATGAAAGGATAAAGAGAAGGAAATGATAGACACTTATCACTAGACACTTCACTATGCATCACTTCACTCACTTAGCTAAGAAAGTCATGAACTCAAAACTATATAAGGATTTCTCATTTCAAAGGTAAAGTATAATATAAAACCTGTAGGGATTCACCATAATAGGTCTAGAATTTTCACAAGAGCCAATTTTTTTTGCATTTATATAATATGGAGAAGTGAGAAAAGAAGTGAAGTTTAAAGGTGATAATTCTATTTTTCAAAGCATTAAAAATAGTTACATTATAGGAGGATAGAGTGGAGTATAGATTTATTAAGCTATTATTGGACAAATGTCCATCTAAAATATAGAACTCTCCCAAACTAGTGTAGAGACCCTTCAACTACCTTATTGAAATTGTCTTCATGATGAGGCATCTCCTAAATTCTTGAAAATAGACTAGGGAGAGTTGACACATATGCACTATCTTATCAGGGTTGAATACATGCCATGATATCCACCAAATGTGTCACTAATTACTAGCCATCTTTTTGACACTTGTACATACCATCTACAATCATTTATCAGATTTTTGGCTTAATTATTCACATTTATCACCCAAGTGTCCTTCATTTTCTCAATAAAATACATGGAAGATGTGTTAGGATACTTTTATAGAGTTCGCTTCCCTTAAAATCCATGAGTTAGACCTTAAAAAGGTCCAAAAACCAACCTCTCACTCTCTCACTTGGCAGTCACTCCTTATCTTCAATCTATGTCCAAGACTGTTGAATGAGTTAGAAAAATATTTTCCATTCCTATGTACTATTATAAATATATATGGATATTTATAATAGGTCTCATTTGACCCCTTCAAATGGCTCTCACCTGTTCATCTTCTTATATACCTACAAAATAATTATAAACCTATGAAAAACCCTTTTTTTACCCTATCCATGCAAGTAGGGTACAAACGAATTAGGTGGGAAGAAGAATGGGAGAGTCTTAAATAAGTTTCAAACACTTTTTATGTCAAAATATTCCCCCTAATTGCACCTGCATTGGTATATTCCTCATCAAGTTGAAATCAAGGGTTTATGAGGTTTTTCAAGGGTTTGGACTCTTAAGGATTATTCATAAAATCTTGACATCCAACCTCCTAAAAAATTCAAATAATTTTAATCTCAGGACCCTCCTCAAACTTATCCAACTCCTTGTGTCACCATGTAACCAATCCGTATAGATGTGAGTGATTAAAGCTGGCATATCAAGATTATGAATGTATTTTGAATAGGTCTAAGGTTAAATATGCCAAATTTAACCAAATTGTAGATTTTGATTATAGAAAAATGGCTCCCACTAGTCTTCAAATTTATTTTGAACATCCTAAAAGTTTTTTTAAAAATCTCATGGTTGTATGGATCATGTTAGGTGCATGTAGATCATACACCTAGTTCTAGGCCTAATAGGCCTATTTTATGTTGGTTGTATATTTAACCCTTCTGATGGTTTCCTAATAGTATGAATACTTATCCATGTGTTTTTAACTTATAAAAAACCTCATATATCTCATTTAAATTCTCCAAATCTTCCCAACACACCTCCTTACCATCTTCTCACCAAGCCTACAGTCTTGACTACTTGGGAGTGACCTTTGTCTAATAAAAAATAGAGGAATCTCCCTTAGTTAACCTAAAATTTTGAAGTTATTATAGGAATTATTATGTCATTAGGATATTATAAACCAAATTTAAAATTTGGATCATCTTTATAGTTCTCTGAAAAAGCAAAGAACCTAAGACTAGCTTATAGCATTGATGACTATTTGCAAGAATGCAAGTTGGGGCTGAGTGTGACAATATGTTGATTTAATACTTTTTTTACCTTTTCTAAATGATATCATGATATTTTTTTCAACAATTTTTATAATTTTAATTTCATATTTAGGCATTTATTCTTATGCCACCTTTTTGATCTTACATCTCCCATTTGATAGAACCAGTCTGCAGAGTAGACTGTAAGTGCCTATTTCATTAGAGATTAGATGTTTTATATAGGTATTTAAACAAAATATTATATTATATTTATCTATCCTTAGGTAATTTAGTTCATTATACACTTTATAGTTTTCATCTCTATCCATAGGTCATGTTATTACTACTACCAAGAACCAATTTGCCATATATACTAGTTATAGGTGGCAATTTAGGGAAATGAAAGACTCATGTAGGTGATGATAAAATTTAACCATGTACTTAAAAATATTTATCTCTTTGAATAACATATAATTAATCAACATGGATTCCTTTATTTATGATTTAGAACCATATCTTCATCTCTTACTTAGTCAATCTTCAGGATTCATAAGTATGGTTATAGGTCACTCTTAGCCTGAAGACTTGTATAGGTGGTCATCTATGCTTGAGTATTATATTTAAATTATTTTATTTGATCTAATTTAGTTATTATATGGGATATATCTATTCTATATTGATACACTTATCTTACTTATCACCATCATCCATACACTAGGTGCCATTTATAAATTTCCTCAAGGTTGGTTTTGGATTAATAAACACTATGTATACTAAGTGTTTCTAGTCAACACTTTCTTGAATTGAATCATAATCCATCCATCATCCATACTCAACCGAATTAATTATTCTTGTGTTGTAATGTGACCTCTATTTCTAGACTACCATAAATGAGCCATTAGATTGACCTATACCTCATATATCAACCACATCATAAAGTACTGTGTGTGGGAAAAAAATCCTTTCAAAGAGGTTAAGGTAAGACTTCAATTTTTCAAATTTTCTAAATTTTACACATTGAATCCAAGTTATCTATCTCAAATTAGGTTCTAAGGGTGATCTAACATTTAAATAAACTTGTGGCTAGATCTAGGGGTCTCCATTCCTAAAACCTTCTAACTTTTCTCAATGTCTCATGTTTATGCTACTTTTTCTTTCATGTAGTTCTCCATCTAGGTTCACTAAGAGGAGTGGTATTACTTTGCTTACACTATGTTTTTTATTTATACTATCATGATTGTATGAAAGTTTTAATTTATTTCAAACCTCTCTAAGGTATTTTGAACAATATTATGCTTCTTTTATATTCACGTTAGACCCCTCTTGAGATTGCCTATTGGTGTTAATGGATACAAGAATGTAAACTAGGTTGAAACTATAATTGTCCCCTTATCCATAATCCTACTCAGAACCAATTTTAAACAAGGAAATGATAATTCATACTTTTTGAAGTTTGAATCAAGTATGTCACCTTGATCTAAAACCACACTCAATATGGAGAAACATTGTAAATAACAAAACACTATTTAGAACATGAATTATACTTGTTACTTAAATCACAAAGGAGTGATTTTATTGTATTTCATGGACACACATGACAAAAGGAATAGAAAATATGTGATAATGGTGATCATGTCTCCTAATATCACATACATAAGTTGAATTTCATATAACCATGCAAATAGAGAATAAAACTTGAAGTTTTGGGGATGAATAGGCAGAAAAAAGGAACATACCTTCTTAGAAATGGTTCATAGAGAACAAGGAACCAATCCTATAAATATTTCCATGGATTTTAATTAGACAAGGATTTTTATCATATGCCAAAGTCACTTGATCTAACTCACCTCCTATTATCCATACCGGACTAAAATTGGTTGATTATTTTTGCATGCAAAGGAGAACAATAGAAAAATAGGATGGTTTTTATCCTTTTTGAGATTTTCAAGTCTTCCCAAGTGTGGAAATTACTTTTAGGTAACTAAAGGGACACTGTTGAAACATCCAAACATGCCACTACTACTATAAAAGTTGTACAACTACCCAAAACCACATGAAACTACCCCTTTTCCCACTGATCTTCTTGTTCTAACATTATACCTATCATTTTTAAGTCTATGACTACCACCTCTAGAAATAATATGACAAGTAGGTTGTTAAATTAAACTTGTGACACTTATCCTCTATGGTAAACCATACATGTCTCATAAATGACTCAAAATGATCTTATATAACACAAAATGGCACTAAGGATGAAAAATGAATATGTTAAAGATTAAATAGACATTAAATGACCTCATGTGGACATGGTACATATTTACCCCAGTAGACACCTATATCAAGTTTGACCATATTGGGGGTTGATCTAATCTGACTTTTGGTCAGATTAGTCAACATTTTTGGCAATTTCTTATGGATGGCAAGTCAGCTATGCAAAAGAATAGTAGCCTACTCCTTTTATTTGGTATATGGAGTCACCTATACATAAATTAGACACTAAATTAACTTTTAAATAATACCAAAAAACATAAAACCAACATGTAAGACAACACACCAAAATAAACACAAATGTGTTCTCAAGAGCACTTAGGGAAACACACATAACATAAGCATAGATACACACCTATCCTAATATCTAAAATACCTCAAACACTTGATGTGAATAAAAAATCACCATGTTTCAACTAGGGACAAAGATGGAACCTCTTGCATAATTACTGATCCATGAAAGCAATTCATCATGTGAAACATGTTTATCAATAAACACTTGCTTGTGTAAGTAGTTAAAGGTCTTAACATCTTTAGCTCTTATTATATTTTCAATTTTTATATTTGTAAATTTAATTAATTCTCAATATTGTCTTCCAATAACCTTATTTGAACTTGTATCCTGCATGAGTTATGCCATGTCCAATTTGTACTCCCTAAACTGTAACTTGAAATTCATCAAAGTTGTTTCAACCTTACCTTATCCTTGGACATGATATAATTGATGTATAAGACCATATATCTTGTTCTATTTCTTCTCCAATACATCTATATGTGGCTCAATATCAGGTTGAGGTGTTCACTACTCCTCAAAAATAAAATCTTTTGTTTTGTGTTCACTATATTCCTTCATAATTGTAACCCCTTTGACATCATTAAGACACTCATCCTTATGATTAACAAGACACTCAAAAACCTAATTTTTAGGTTAATAAATAAACTTATCATTAGATACACAATTATTACAAGGAGAAGTAAACTTACTCAACTACTCAAACTCTTAACTTATGGCATGGAACCTTTGCCATAGGTCATCTTCCTCTTCATGACTATCATGTTCATGGGTTCCTCTATCTTGTGCAATTAGAATGGAATTATTTCCTTCATAATATTGATATATCATTCTTTGAAAGCTATAATCATCATAATACATATGAATAAGTTAATTTCCCTAAGTAGATTTGAAAAATAAAGTATAATGCTTACCTCAGACTTCTCAAATACTCCCTCATGGATGATGTATGTGACAAGATAAATTACCTAAAATTAAGTGTATGGATCATGTTAATAAGTGTCCTCACCAAAATCATCTAAGAACATATCAACTATGCCCTCAATCTTAGAGGATGATACATCATCCACAACATAGTCCTATTGATCATTGATTCTGTAATTGAGATTAGAGTTTACTTCTACATAG
This sequence comes from Torreya grandis, assembly GCA_037957365.1. Lineage (NCBI taxonomy): Eukaryota > Viridiplantae > Streptophyta > Pinopsida > Cupressales > Taxaceae > Torreya > Torreya grandis. The sequence goes on from JARHVA010002327.1 coordinate 748,109, forward strand.
GGATAAATATGAAAATTAGATAATGGTTAAGTTATGATAGTTACTTTTTCTCCATATATTAACCTAAAATCCAAGAAGGACCAACCATATAAAAGGTAGCCTCTTATTTTGGCTATGAAATTTCTTGAGAGGAAGATAGTAAAGTGAGCAAGCAAGTAAACCACTATTATGTCTTGAAGGATGGGGAAGCGAGGATAATCATGCTATAAAAACTTCAATCCTTTGATAATTCCCACTAACTTAGTAAGTGTATCATCAATTTTTATCACCTCCTTACTTTAAGGTTCATATTTTAAGCCAAATTTATCAGCTATAACCTTAGGCGTCACTCAAGTCCTAGCCCCAATATCCACTATGTACTTGTGAATAATTTTGTCTCCCATAATGAGTGAGGTAGAAGGGTGGAGGCTTTTTATATTTGGAATAGGGTTACAAAATGTGATTTGGATCATTACTGATGGAAACATTACCATGACTTGATGGTTTAGGAATATCATGAATTATGGGAAGCTATTATTGAAGGAGCTATTTTTGACCAAGCAAGTGAAACATTTCCCTAAGAGACATAAATGATTTCGCACTCTTAAAAGAATCCAAAATATTCAAATAAGGAACATTTACCTTTTATTGCATCCTTGAAGGAAAGGAAGTGTTTTGAGCTTGGGGTATTAAAGCACTTTTAGTAATTCTTCCAACATTATGATGTGAAGTAGGTGTAGAAGTTGTAGGGACTATCATACTTCAACTCACTCCTTGATACCTTATATGAGGGCTGATTGAACTTTTATGGACACCATGGGAATATCCCAAGGCCTTCCTCTTTACTCTAGTATTGTCTGTAACTAAATAATTTTGATTGAGAACATGGGTATGTTTAATTTTTAATTTTTCATGGTTCACATTTTGGGGTTACCATCATTCATTTGCTTGCATGAGAACTTCATCCTATGTTGATAATTGAAGGAGTAAATCCTCCTTGATCAAAAAAATATTTATCTCCACATTCATTTTCATCCATGAATTATCCTTGCTACCATTTTTCTCCTTAGACCAAATTACTATACATTAGTACCATGGCTCTTGTATTGGAGGTGGAAGGTAGATTATATGCATTGGTAAGCCTATCAAAGTTAGGCTATCCTTGACCTCTACCTTGAACATATTTCTAAGGTCAAAACCTATTTCACTATTTAAGATATGGTTAAGGGTTTTGATGAACACCATATTACAAATTTGGTTTCTTAGTTTGAGCCTATAAGGCTTCCAATAAATTATCTCTTATAACCTCTTAGGGGAAATCTAGACATAGTATTTGCATTAAGAATTTAAGAAACACTTGGGGTATCAAGAAACATATTTGGCAATAGATGCATAGAAAATTATGGAGTCAACTTTCCAACTTGTATTAGGCCATTCTCAGCTCTAATGTCAAGGTCATATGCTTCAAGTAAGGTATAACCACCCATTAATTATATCATTATTTATATGTCAGTAACAATAGCCCTTATATATATATAGGAAAAATAAATATTTTATATGGTCTCATCTAAATATGCATCTTATGCTAACTTATTTAGAAACTCTCATTAGATTCATGCATAGTTTCCATGGGGGTTCTTTGAATTACATTTACCTAATGAATAAGTGATGTGTGATCACTTTTGTCTTCAAATTTTGATGCTAACAACTCTCCAAAATCATCCCAAATTATGATACAACCTCTAAGTAATGTCCAATACTAGTCAAGTGTTTTCCCCTTAAGTGATATATCAAGGAGTCTAATGGAAATGTTGACCTCATTAACATTATGAGATTTGAAAAAGTTTGATATATCACTAATATGCTCACTAGGAATGACATGATCTTCACCATTGAATGTGGGAACAATTTTGGTAGCATTAGGGGGTATATCGTCATATGGATTGAGATGGATGGTATTTCTAATGCTAAAGGCTAGGAAGGAATGTTACCTATAGATGTTCTCCTCAAGTTCCTCTTCACTTTATTTATATTATTTTCTGAGTGAATATTTTGTCACCAGCTGATTCATGGCAAAATGGTTACATCGACCACAACATAGGGATATTTATGCAACAAAATGGATGTGGTGACCATAGCCAAAATGAGATAAATATCTCCTCTCAACAAGGGGAGGTTCCCTATAATATATGTATATATATATATATATATATATATGTATATGTATATACATATACATACACACACACAGAAATATATACATATATATGTATATGCATATATATATACATATATATATATATATACATATATATATATATATATATACATATATATATATATATATACATATATATATATATATATATATATATATATATATATATATATATACATACATACACACACACACACACACACACACACACACACACACACACACACACACACACACACACACACACAAGCTGAAAATTGACACAGGGGTGAAATCATACCATCCATCTCTCTTTTTTCAGAGATGATGTTCACATAATAGAGGAAAATTCCTAGGTAATTTCTGAAGGCATTTCTATTCTTTCATAAATGATGTTCAAAAAAGTAGAGGAAGACTTCCTAGGTATTAACTATAACCACAAGAAACCCACAAAAGCACAAAGCCTTTCATTGCTTCTCTCACTGATTAGGACAAAGTAACACAGTAGAATGAAGTGTAGCACAAAGTCTCCACTTCAACTACAATAGAGTAAAATATTACAAAGGATAAACGTAGCTCAAATTCTCTCCAATATCCTTTCCAGTAAAACACAAAACACACAACAAACTAAAGATAGTTATGGTAGCACAAAGTCTCCCACAGTCAGCTTCAGGACACCTTCCAGGTTATTTCCACTTGTTCTGCTTGTTTGGTTAAATAGACAAGACTGTATTTAGGAAAAATACATCAGAATACTTTCTTAAATGACACAAGCTATTTCAACATAAAGTTTGAAAGGTCACTTAATTTCTCATTCACTTAGCACAATATGATTAGTAGTTTGAGCTCAAAGTCTCAAGAATGCCTTTCAATTTGGATAGAGCTTCACTTATAATAACAGAGAGATCTCCCTTATATGAAATGAGAGATTACAATATATAACATTCTAAGAAAGATTTGGGCACTTGTTTTCATGAAAATGGCCCATGTTAAATTGAATGCATTGAATATCTATAAAAAGGCCATGCTAGAATAGGTCATCAGCCTTGACTTTGGTGTTTTGAATCATCTCAAATGTCTCCTCCTAAGCATGGGTTGTTTGGTCTTCTTTATGATGCATACACGACTATCTATTCACCTTTACTTAATGCAAAAAAATAGGCCACGCCTTTGAAGGTTTGCTCTTTCTGATGTCTACCTAGTGGCCTATTCCACCTACTGAAATAACACTTTTGCAGATATTTCTAGATTTCTATAGTTGTTCCCTCTTTGCTTGCCATGTTTTGTCTCTTCCTGGAAACCTGAGCTCTTGGGGCTATCTTCTAACTTTATGTTGTCTTCTTCAGCTCTTTTCTTGGTTGGTCGCTAAGTTTGTTATCAAGTCTTTTGAAAATCAATGGTTATACCATCACCCTAAATTTGACATCCCTTGAGACATCACCGATCGCTTGAACCTCTTTCAACTTTGAACCTTGAACTCTTTTGGTTCAAAGGGTCAATAGTTCAGTGATTGAATGTTTTGTAAATGGCCACGTTCGCTCTCTTTTTCTACTTCAATTGAACCATTTGGTTAAACTCCTTTTTAGAATCTTTTGTTTCCTCCATTTTCTTGAAGCTTCTACTCAAACTTTTAACTCTTTGAACCCTTTAAACCTTTTAACCTTTGAACCATTTTGGTTTAAGGTTCAAGGGTTCAATGATTCATTCTATTTCTTTGAATCCTTTTATTCTCTATGTCTGCCAAAATAATTGAACCTTTGAACTCATGGAACCTTTAAACCTTTGTAGAGGTGGGGTTCAATGGTTCAATGATTTTAAGTGGTTCATTCTAATTGTTTGAAGCTCACCATTAAGTCTTTTGATTGAATCTCAGTGTTGAACCATTCTCAAAACACTAAGGAAATGCCTTAAGTGTTTTGAACTTCCCTTTGAGAGAGCCCACCTGTGGAACCTGTGACTTCCTTAGCTAAAAAGGCTTGAATGTTTGAAAAACTTAACTACTTAGAACATTTTGAAAGAAAGAGACCATTTTGGCCTGCAAGACCAAAATGATCAGTGCGTTATCCACAAAAACAAGTGATGGATTTTGGGAACAATAGCTAGCTCCAGTTGGGGAACTTCCATTGATTGAAATTTTGAAATAATCAAAGCGAGTAGAATCCAAAATCTTAGTGCCTTCATCTATGCCATTGGGCTATGGAGTCATGCTACCCAAAAATAAAGGTGCCAAAAATAAATGAAAAACACACAAAAAAGAAAGACTATACATATATACAAATGGACTTATCTGATACTTCAAGGATTAAAGTGCTTTAGATGCTGCCCACTATGAGGTAGAGTAAATGGCATTACATCTTGATATTTCATCAAGAAACTATTTTCACCATTTAAATGATGAATGGAAAATGGGCCTCTCCATAATGAATCCAATTTTCCATTCATTCCTTTTGGTTCTCTCCTCTTGTCCCACAATAAGACTTGATCTCCAACCTAAAATTCATGGATCCTTGCTTTCTAGTCAAAGAGTCTCTTCACCAGACTATGATGCATAGAAATTTGATCCACCACCATAGTTCATTGCTCATTAAGTTCAGTCAAGCACATGATCCTCTTGTTGATGGAACTTTCAAAAGTTGAATCTTCTACTGCCTTCACCAACTTCAATGCTAGTAATTCCAGGGTGATTGGTATCTCTGCATTCAGACCATATAGAAGTTAAAGTGGGTACATACCTATCACCCTCTTGGGTGTAATTATGTCTACTCATAAAGCGTCAAGTAATGCTTTATACCAGGTTCTCTGATTGTCATCGACTAGCTTTTTGATAATGGTCACCAAGTTCTTGTTGCTTGATTTTACTTGACCATTTCCTTGTGGATAATAGTCAGAAGAGTGGGAGAGAATAATCCCATAATAGTAGTAGAACTGGGTAATCTCATGAGAAGAGAAATAGGCTACATTGTCTATTACAATCTTGGTTAGGACCCCAAACCTAGAAATGATGTTTTCCCTTAGGAAATTACATACTACTTCTGAAGTATCATGCTTGACTAGAATGGCTTTCACCCACTTGGTAATGTAGTCTATGGCTGTGAGGACATAATCATGTCCAGCACTCGAGGATGGATTTATAGTGCCAATGAAATCAATTCCCCATTACTGAAATGGATCTTCTATCACCACAGGCTTGAGAGGTAATGCTACCAACTTGGGTTTGCCAATGAACTATTGACATAAATCGCATCTACGTAACCAAGTGTATGAATCTTGAAATAGAGTATGCCAATAGTACCTGGCTCATAGAATTTATGGTTAGTCATAGGTGTATAAAAATGTCCTCCACAAACCAAATTGTGGAAAGAATCCAAAAGTTTGTTTTATTGCACCTTTTCTACGTAACGAATGAACACCCCATCAAGGCTCCTCTTGTACAAACCATTGTTCCATAGGACAAAGTTGGCATCTTTCAAATTAAAAATCCTCTTTTCTTTATGAGATAGGTGGGTAGGACACTCACCATAGGTAAGGAAATGAGCAATATTAGAATACCATTCATTCATAGTGGTGACAAGGAAAACTGTAGGTGTGCCTTCAACCTCTATTTCTTACTACCCTGCTTCTTTTGGTAAGTTATCAAAAATTAATTGGAAGAGATCCCTTCCCCACACAAGCTTCATTGGTTTGATAACAAGATCAAACTCCTAGATTTTAGCAATCAAATTTCCCCTTTTAGTTCCAAACTCTTGTTGAGTTAAAATAGACTTTACTATTATATTATGAACCAAAGCAACAATGTGTGAGTTTAAGATGTAAAAATGGAAGTGTTTTACCACCTTTACAATAGCATAAGCATGCTTCTCCATGTTTGAATACTTCAACTCATGAGCTTTGAGAGGATAACTCATGAAAGATATGGGGAACTCCACACATTCTTTGTTTTGCTGAACCAAGATGGCTAAGAGTATATGTTCATAAGCATAGCTATACATCATGAAGTCTTTCATTAATCAGGACAAACCAAGATTGGGGTATGGGTGATAGCTTGCTTGATGTCTTTAAATTATGACTTGACTTCTTCAGTCTAGCTGAAAGTGGCTTTGCCCTTCATCATATTGACAATGTGGTGAGTCTTCTCTATGAATTTAGGAATGAACCTTTGCAAAAAATTCACCTTTCCAAAGAAAGAGTGGACTACAGTCTTACTGGCAAGAAGATCAAGCTCTTGAATGGATTTGACCCTTTTTGGGTTGATCTTTATGCCTTCTTGGGATACAATGTGACTGAGAAGTTTACCTTTTTTAACCCCAAAAATTGACTTCTTAGGATTAAGAGAAATACTATTTTGCTAACATCACTCCAACACTTGTTTTAGATGATGCACATGATTAGGATGATGTTTAGAAAAGACTATCAAGTCATGAAGGTCTACCATAATAAACTTCCACATTTCATTTCTAAAAGCAATATCCAATTCTCTTTAGAAAGTGGCACCAGCATTGATCAAGCCAAAAGGCATTTTGTAATATGCAAAGGTGCCCCAAGGTGTTGTGAAAGTAGTCTTATGTTGGTCTACTTCACCAACTTCCACTTTATTATATCCCAAAAAACCATCTAGCATTGATAACATCTCAGTGCCAGTCATTGTCTACAGAAGCTGATCTATGATGGGCAGGGGATAATTATCTTTTAAAGATGATCGATTCAAATTTTTGAAATCAACACATAGGTGAATTTCTCCATTGTTCTTTCTCATAGGGACTATGTTCACAATCCAGGTGGAATGATGGATTGGGAAAATAATTCTTACAATCAACATTTTTTGTATCTTAGAAAGAATAGTACCTGATATCTTGGGGTTGTACTTCCTTTGTTTCTGCTTGTGAGGCAATGACCCAACCTTGAGAGGAATTTCATGTTGGATTTCTTCAAGTTTGAGAGATTTTAGATCATCATAAGAGTATGCCAAAACATTAATGTAATGGTGAAGCAGTGTGATAAATTTGTGTTTTTCATTAGGGGTACAACAATTCCCAATGTTGACCATTTTGGGATTATCTTCTGTGCTCAAATTTATTTGATCAAAATCCTTGGAGGATTTTGAATCCATTTATGGCTTCTTGATATACCTATCATGCTTATTGAATAGTTTCTCAAGAGAAACTAATCCTTTGGGAATTTTATTCCCTTTGAGCTGAAAGAACTCTTCATTAGTTTCTAAATTTGTTTCCAAAGTTGATTCTTGTAGTGGAGATTCACTACCTTCAAAATGAAGCTTTTCAAAGCTATCCATCTGTTCCAAAAAAATAATGATTTGGTTATCACCATTAAATACCTACCAATGTCAGCATTATCAGGCACACTTGGTTGAAAGATCAACTTGATAGTGTACCTATCTTCTTTGAAATCTTGGTGAGGGACGAAGAGAGTTTTGTAGAGATAGCTAATGAATCTACTCGACTATTAAATTCTCTAGTCATGACAGAAATAATGAAGTATAAAAGATTTCAATGAAGTTCCACACTAGATTGTGATAATGTCACAATCTCTCATTCTTAGTTTGATATAGGTTCCTCACCTAAAAAACCACCAATTTAGTATCTCATTTAGCATGAAGAAGTTTAACACCTTTATCTTGAGTAGATTTTAATCCGAGCAACAGTGATTCATACTCAGCAGTGTTGTTAGTATTGTTGAACTACAACTTGTATGAATATGGAAAAATATCTCTTTGAGGATATATCAAAACAACTCCAGCTCTAGAACCAATAGAAGAATTACTGCAATATAATTTAAGAATCCATACATAATTAGAATCTGATCTTCTTTCAAATTTTTCTTCATCAAGAACAGAAGATCCTTTTTCATGTATACTACACCTTACTGATTCTTCTGATGTCTTTTCTAAATTTTTTGGATTGTCACCTATGGAATTTTCATCTACTAAAATAGGAACGTCTTTAGTAGACAGAAAGTAATTACCCATTCCTGAAGACTCAAACAAAATTTGAGCTTCAGGGGCTGACATTTAGGTGACAATGTACTTGATTCCTTCTCAGGAAGAAACCTTTACATGATGCCCTTGATAGGGATCCTCGACTCATATAGGTCCATGCTCAATTCTTCACCAATGTCATTGCAAAAATTTTGCCCAAGAAGAATGTCATAGGAGGCTAAAACATCAACCACCAGGACTATCATTTTAATTCTCTTATCTAAAAAGGCCACAAATGCAAATTGGGTATCTTTGATTTGTCCCAGAAGTGGCACTTGTTTGTTTTCCATGAAGAAACATCTCCCAAGGGTTTTAGTCAGTGTGAGACCAAGAGATTTTTCCACCTTGATGGGCACCACATTGTCAGAGGTGCCAGAATTTATAATGTAATTATTCAACTGATGACTGTTTATCAGTAGGGAAACATAAAATGGTTTTGTCTTCCCAGGGGTAGCTAGAGGAGTGATGACAAGATTATTTTAGGTAGATGTGTTCTTTGGGGGATCAGGAGTTACTTTAAAAATTTCTTGTCTTGTAAGGATAGTTTTATTTTTGACGCATTGAACTAACCTATCCAACTGCTCAGGGTTGGATTGTAAGAATTCAAACTCAGACATTTGAATTTTGGTCTTCTTAGCATGGTCAATTATATCAAATGACTGAAAAGAACTAGGAATAAAGGAAGGAAGTCCATCATTCTAGGATTTACTGCGTGTGGAACTGGTCTACAAAATTAAAGTAGAAGGTGCACGATTGTTTGAAGTACTTACTTTTTTATTGCTCACTGGGTCCTTTGATCAGAAAGGCAAATAAGCTTCTCATTTAGCAATTGAAATTTTTGGTTGAGATTCTTCCCCTATTCTTCCCTTATCAACTTGTTGAGTTGACTAGTTCTAGGACCTGGTAATTATAGCATATGATCCATTAAATACTTCTCCTTTACTTCTCTCTTTATCCTAGTAATTCAAGAAACCAATGTTGGAGTCACCAGTTTATTCTTCTTGGCCTTCTGCAAAGAGATCAGTGTCATCTTCTAGGTTCAACTCAAGTTGGAAAGAAAAATCAGATTTAGTTTGAAGATAACCAACTACTGAGTTAGCTAGTGTTGCTTCAATGGCAAGCTTCGCTAGTGGGGAAGGAAGATGATTTGGTTTCCCTTTATTTCTGGTAGGATTACCTTGATACGACTAGTTGGGAAACATCCTCCTTGGTATATCCTGATAAGAAGGAGGAGCAAACATCCCTTGTGTCATTTGTTTTTTTAGATCTAGAAATTCATTTGCTAGCTTTTGCATCATAGGATCAATGGTGCTTGTAAAATAATATTCAAAAGATGAATAATATTTACTTATGTTAATATCTCTTCTTATCTTTCCTACCAAGATAAGATCATCTTCAACCTCAGTGGCCAAAATCTAAGCGATAGCAAGATCTATGTGGCCAGCCTGCCTTAATAGGAAACTCACTTTAGGAAGCTAAAAATTGATGAAGAAGCATTTGAGATTCTCAGGTGTTGACTAAGAAATTGTGGGAATCTTGTTCTTCATCTTGTCAAATTTAGCAATGAAGTCTCTCATGGGTTCATGAGGCTCCTTCTTCATTTGTGTAAGCTAGGCTAACAAGGCATGTGCATATTTTACAAGTTTGAATCTAGCCTCAAATTTGGCCTTGAGAGTGTTTCAGTCAATCACTATTTGTGCTTACAAATAATAAAACCAGTTTATAGTAGTGGCTTGCAATATTTCCACAAATAGTCTGACTGTTATGTCTTCATATTCAACACCTATCACACCACAGGCTATGCCAAAGGATATGATATGTTCATCAAGATGAACCTTCACATCACCATATAACTTGGGAAAATTCTTTCTTGAACTATGGGGTAGTTCATGTAAAGGTGGGTTCAGATTTAGAGGACCAAAAGTATTACCCTAGGGGCCTTGAGCTGCCATGATATGGCTATTGAAAGGAAGGATAATAAATCTCTGTGGGATATGTATGGACAAAGCTTTGATAGTAGAGGAAAGAACAAATTTGCTTGGTATTGGTGACTTGACATTTATATGAGGAAAACTCCTAGTTTGCTAAAGGTGAGATGGTGGAAGAAAAAGATCAAAATTACTTCGCTGCACCAACTCAAATATAGGGTCAATAATACCTTGAGATCTTTGGCTTCACGTGTATGATGGATCTACCAGAGTGTAAAATCAAAATGGAAAAGAACTCGAATTACTTCAATTTGAAGCTTGAGGCTTCAAGCTACTTTTTGTTCTCCAATAGTCACCAAAAATTGTTGCCATGGAGATGCTAGAAAAAGATCAAAATTACTCATTCATCCCTAGCAGGGTCACCAAAAATTGTTGGGTGAATATTTTGTCACCAACTGACTGATGGCAAAATGGTTACATCAACCATAGTATAAGGATATTTATGTGGCAAAATGGGTGTGGTGACCACAACTAGAATGAGATAAATCTCTCCTCTTAGCAAGGGGAGGTTCCCTACATATATATACATACATATATATATATACATATATATATATATATACATACATATATATACATATATATATATATATACATATATATATATATATATATATATATATATATATACACACACACACACACACACACACACATATATATATATATGTATGTATGTATATATAAAAGCTGAAAATAGACACATGGTTGAAATCATACCATCCATCTCTATATTTTCAGAGATGATGTTCATAGAACAGAGGAGAATTCTTGGGTAATTGCTGAAGGTATTTATCTTCTTTCAAAAATGATGTTTAGAAAACTAAAGGAAGACTTCTTAGGTAGTAACTATAACCACAAGAAACCCATGAAAGCATAAAGTCTTTCATTTCTTCTCTCACTAATTAGGATAAAGTAATACAGTAGAATGAAGTGTAGCACAAATTCTCCACTAAAACTACAATAGAGTAAAAGATTGTAAAGGATAAATGTAGCTCAAAGTCTCTCCAATATCCCTTGTAGTAAAACACAAAACACACAACAAACTAAAGACAATTATGGTAGCACAAAGTCTCCCATAGTTAGCTTCAGGACACCTACTAGGTTATTTGCACTTGTTCTACTTATTTGATTAAATGGAGAAGACTATATTTAGGAAAAATACATCAAAATAATATCTTAAATTACACAAGCCATTTCAACACAAAGTTTGAAAGGCCACTTGCTTTCTCATTCACTTAACAAAATATGATTAATAGTCTCAGCTCAAAGTCTTAAGAATTCCTTTCAATTTGGGCAGAGCTTTGCTTCTGATAATAGAGAGATCTCCCTTATACAAACTAAGAGATTATAATATATAGCATTCTAAGAAAAACTTGGGCACTTATTTTCACGAAAAAATCCCATGCTAAATTGAATGCATTGAATATCTATGAAAAGGCCATGCTAGAATAGGTCATCGGCCTTGAATTTGGCATTTTGAATCATCTCAAATGTCTCCTCCTAATCATGGGTTGTCTGGTCTTCTTTATGACACTTACAAAGTTGTATATTCACCTTTACTTAATGTAGAAAAATAGGCCATGCCTTTGAATGTTTGCTCTTTCTGATGTCTACCTAGTGGACTGTTCCACCTACTGAAATAACTCTTCTATAGATATTTCTAGATTTTCTATAGTTGTTCCCTCTTTCCTTGCCATGGTTTTTCTCTTCTTAGAAATCTAAGATCTCATGGCTATCTTCTCACTTTCAGCTAGCTTCTTCGGCTCTTTTTTTTAGCTAGTCATTGAGTTTGTTATTAAGTCGTTTAAAAATCAACAGTTATTCCATCAACCTGAATTTGATGTCCGTAGGGATGTCAACAGTCACTTGAACCTATTTGAACCTTGAACCTTGAACTCTTTTGGTTCAAATGTTCAGTGGTTAAAAGGTTTAATGGTTCAGTGATTGAATGTTTTGTAAAGGGTTGCATTCGCTCTCTTTTTCCTCTTTGGTTGAACCATTTAGTTGAACCATTTGGTTGAACTCCTTTCTAGAATCTTCCACTTCCTCCATTCACTCAAAGCTTTTGCTTGAAATTTGAACTCTTTGAACCCATTGAACCTTTAAACCATTTTTGTTCAAGGTTCAAGGGTTCAATGGTTCATTCTATTTCTTTGAATCCTTTTATTCTCTAAGTCTGCCAAAGTTGTTGAACCTTTAAACTCATTGAACCTTTGAACCTTTGCAGAGTTGGGGTTCAATGGTTAAATGGTTCAAAGTGGTTTATTCTAATTATTTGAAGCCTATTGTTAAGTCTTTTGATTGAACCTTAACATTGAACCATCCTTAAAAAACTAAGGAAATGCCTTAAGTGTTTTGAACTTCCCTTTGAGAAAGCCTGCCTACTGAACCTGCGACTTCCTTAGCTGAAAAGGCTTGAATATTTGAAAAAGTTAACTGCTCAGAACATTTTTAAAATAAATAAAGAGACCATTTTGGCCTACAAGACCTAAATGATCGGCATGTTGTCCACAAAAACAAGTGACAGATTTTGTGAACAACATTATTAACTCTAAAAGTCCTATTCTTCAAAGGTCAAGATAGGCTGAGGCTTTTGAACTTCAAGAGGAGGTTTCAATTGAGGGGGTGGGTTTATGGGATTAAAAAATCTAATAGAATATTAAATAATAATTACCATGAATTATGAGCATAATAAATTATAATAAAATGGTCTACAACTAGATATGACCTTAAATGGAGTCTCCAAATGTTGAGTAGAACACTATATGCAATTGTGATGTTGTCAAGACTACCATTCACATTGAAAAGATATCTTTAGGATAATGATCCCAATGGGAATGATATAAATATTTTCACTAATTTTTAAACCTATATTTAATTTTTAAATCTTACTCTAATATTTTTGTAACATTCTAATACTTTTAGGCCTATGGGTTACCTATAGTAGAGGTAGACCTCTAGGTTTAAGGGCTAGCTCCCTAGATTGATCCTTGAATGCTTATCACCTACAATAACTATTTTATTAGATGAAAAGGGATATAATTTAAATTAAAATAACCTAATATAATGAGTTGATACACTAAGATATCTCCAATTGACTACTATACCATTGTACTATGAAACCTGACCTATAACACTAGTCTTAAAATCCTAAATTACTCTGACATTAATATTTCAAACATGAAGGTGATATGCATAAAAATAATTAAGTTAATTTAACCATAGGTCATTTTTAAACACTAATTATAATTATTACACTTGAGTATAGAAAAATACACTTGAAAACACTTCATGTGACCTACTAGAGTGGAAACTACTTGCACCAAACATGAAAAGATAAAGAGAAGGCAAGGATAAACACTTATCACTAGACACTTCACCATATATCACTTCACACACATATAAGATAAATTCATGAACTAAAAAAAAAATTGAAGTTAAATTTTAAAAGGAAAAGTATAATATCAAATGAGTAGGGCTTTACCATATAAGGTGTGGAATTCTTACAAGACCTAAAATGGCTTGTATTTATAGAATGTGAAGAAAAGAGAGAAGAAGTGAAGTTAAAAGGTGACAATTCCACATGTAAAGGAATTTAAGAAATTTAAATTTTAGAATTTCTAAGTTTATAATAGATTTTTATAAGGTCTTCTTGGAAAATTGTCCATATGAAACATATAACTTGCATAGAGACCCCTAAGCTACCTTCTTGAAACTACCTTCATGATGAGGCATCCATTAAGCACTTGAAACTAGAATAGGAAGTGTTGAAATCTATGAAATATATTATTTGGGTTTAATATGTCATGATAGTTTCTAGATGTGTCCCTAACTACTTGTCATCTTCTTAACATTTATACTTACCATTTGTAGTCATTCATTAGCCTTCTTGGCCTCATTCTTCACTTTTGTCACCCAAGTGTCCTTAATTATCTCAATAAAATCCATGGAAGAGGTTTTAGGACAAATTTATAGAGTTACCTTGCATTTCAATCCATGATTTATACCTTAAAAAGTTCCAAAAACCAACTTATCACTCTGTCACTTAGTAGTCACTCCTTATCTTCAATTTCTATCCAAGACTGCCTGAGCTGAATGAGTTATAAAAAGTGTCTTGATTATTTTTTTTTGTGATTAATTGACATGGAGAGTTTTAATATGTCCCAATTGACCCCCTCCAATAGCTCTCACCTATTAATTTTCTTCTATACCTATAAAAGAGTCACAAACTTG
>JARHVA010002327.1:767500-885000 GCA_037957365.1 Torreya grandis
GTTTTAAACTAATATAGTTTCATGTTAAAATTTCCTTCATAATATGGATATAATGCCTAAAAACCTAGTAATTTAATATAGAAAATTTAAATAACTTGAATGTTTATACCTAATTACAAATCTATAATCTTATGATAGTATCTAATTCACAACAAAAAAACTAAATTTGAGTCATGTTTCATGCTTGGGTGTGACATTTTCCAAAAAAATTAGTTATATTCTCTACACAACTTTATAACATTTATTACAAAACGTAAATCATTATAGTAACTATACCATTATGTGGTATCCCCACAACAATTAATTATGTTTTATGTATAGTTATTTGGCATTAATTTCATAATAAAATCAACAAACATCCAACCATACTATTATGATTTATAAAATAGCATCATTCATGAGTCAATGTATTGCTCCGCACCCACCAACCCTAACACTAGAGAATCCATCCAAGGCATACACATGTAACCTTTAATAATTTTCAACATGTTCTCCATAACTTTTTGTGAGCTCACACGATGGTTTTAAGGATATCATTCCCACTATCGTTCAACACCTACTTCTTAGTAGCATCCTATATTTTCAAATTACTTGATCAGGACTTTACATTGTTCCTTATAAGGAAAAGCATTCATTTTAGTCATGATTTAACTCAAAATATTCATTGTAAAATATTATTTTAAGTAAATTATCCATTAGTTTTTTTATATTTTCAAATAATTAACATAAGCCAATACACATGATAGTGAAAAATATAGGGAAATCAAATGTCACAACAAAAATACATTTTGAAAACATTCACAATATATCAATATAAAAAATGACTCCCATAGGAGGTAGCAATAGAATGGGAAAAAATGTGAGCCAAATAAAAACAATAATCACAGGCCATATTTCACCCCAAAACACATCAAAATTAAGAGATAAATATGAATGATAATCTATTTCCCTCTTAGAAGCAACACCCTTATATAATTTATTATCACCATTTTTAAATAGATAACAAGTTCCCTGCTTTATAAAGACTATACATGCCAATTGAGAAGAAGAGTGAGTGTCCACTTTCAGGGGGAAGTATCTAGAGAATTTATCCAATAGAAGCTCAATTATTTTTTATTTTGTAAATTTAAGTACATGAAGTTCCTTTTGACCACCAACTTTAACTCATTTCTTAATTTTTCTTGAAAATTAATTAATTTATTTGTGAATGATATTCTAGGTTTCCCTTTGTTGTTACTCATTACACTATGGTTAATATGTAATCTCCACCCCCATTTCATCACCTATAGAATCATTCTAGAGATATAAGCTCATGATACTAATTCTAGAGGATTCAAGGTCATCACCAACTACATAAGATTCTAGAATGGGATTGACACTTTTAATACTGATGTTTTGAGTCACATTCAAGCAACTATAACTCCATTTTCATCAAAATATAAAGAATCAACCCAAAACATAATAATATCCTTAACCTATTTGAACTAAGAATCCTTGATGAAAGAGCATTCATATTCTAAAATCTTGAATTCATCAGCCATATTATGGGAGAGATTCCAATTCAAAAGAGGGGATAATCTAAAAAATCAACCAAAGACTAGCAAATAATCTAAAGTGACTTTCAACCTATCGGTAATAACAAATTTATCCAACACATCTTATGGGATATTGAACCTAATAAGAATCTGAACTAAAATAATTCATGTAATGAATTCAATTGAGAAGTCAGTAAGTGATCTAGATTTCAATTGAAACACCTCTTTCTTCCTTTTCCTCCAAATAAATCATAGAATTATAGTTGAAAAAATAAGACATAACTTGTGGAAGAAGGGATGAAATTTTTTTATTATAACCAACATAAACAAAATAAATATTCAACCATGTATCATCACATCCAGTCAAAAATAGACTATAACTATTAAATAATTCTTCCAAACTTTAGCAACAAAGGGACAATTAAAACATAAATATTTTGAAGATTTAACTTCAACATTGACCAAATAAAAAGTTAGAACCTTATAATTCTTATAAATTATGTCACTAACAATAAGTTTTTTATAAATAATAAACTAATGAAAACAAGATTTTTTAGGTTCTAGACAAGAAGACCAAAAGATATTAAATCTAAAGGTCTAGCTTTGGAGGGGGTCAAAAACCTTCCAAATATGATTAAGATATAGGTAATTGGGTTTTAAAAAAATATATGTTTTATATAATTTTAGTGGAAAAATCATTGAAGGGAGGGCCATTAACCCACTTGATACATTCCCATAATTCATCCTCATTTTCCAACACTGAAATAGTATTATTTCCCTTCTAAGCCTTGTAAACCATAGAGCAAGTCTTCCTTTGAGATAAGGGAATATGATATATAAATCTTATTAGATCATAAGAGGCCCATCCTTTAAATGATAATAGATATTTGAAGCTCTATAGACCTTTCTAGAACCATTTCAAGTTAGAGAAACCCCAGATGAGTGCAAGGGGATAATCATTGAGGGAAAGGCTCCACCATATGTACTTTTACCCCTAAAAATAGGACACAGACCAACTAAATACATGTTTTGGAATTAAAAAATGTTTCACCAAATCCTAATCTTTCTAAATTAACCCAAAAATACAAAAACCCACAACTTTAACCAAGAAATCACCTAGAAGAAAATCTGCCATATGTAACCTAGTCCACCTAGGCCTATCTTCAAGGAAACCTCTCAAAATACTATGTCCAATAAAAAATTTCCATGGTCCATTACCATATAATGATCAAATTATCTAATTCATATCAGGAGTGATATCCTAAATTTTGAGACATTTGATTCCAATACCCCCAATGAATTTAGGCTTGGAAAAATACTTATAACCTACAACATGCATTTTATTATTACTATTGGCATCAAATTATGTACCCTAGGACTCTTTACTCATATCCTACAATTTGATGCAACATGAAGTCATCTCTCAAGTTTGTGGGAACTTGTAAAAGAGATGAATCTCTAGTATTATGAGGGATATCTCCCTATATCTTATTTGGAATGCTTACAAACTACTCTAATGCTTGCTTATATGGAAAGAGCTAGAAGTTTTCATGAAGTAAAAATACACTAAAGTGGTGATTCACCAATAGATATCCCACAATCTATCATACTTATTAAAAAACAAAGCTTTATAAGACCAACTCTAAGCCTTAAAGGATCCTAAGTGATTCAATGTGAAGGTAACATACACAAGAAAATCAATAATATAACTAGTCTAGGGGTAGATTGCACACCATAGAGACAATAAATTACATGAAGAGGAGCCTAGTATCCTAACTACACTTCACATGACCTGCTAGATCATAACTCTTTATTAAACATGAAGGATAGAGGAAGAAAGGATTATACTATCAATTAAATTAACTAATCTCTCTCACACTTAGAAAAATATGTTCACAACATAGAATTAGACTTTTATTCAATGTTCAAAAGCAAAGTACAATGTTATTCTAGTATGGATTTTCCATACCAGATGTGGTATTATTTTACAATTGCCAAAATGGCTCATACTTATAGAAATTGGAAAGAGAGAGAGGAAAACTAAGTCCAAGAGACACAAGGACATGTGTCTAAATGTGGAAAATAGATATAATGAATGTAGGTGAAGTGTAAGATGAGTTATAAATTAATTTGAATATGTGTCAATTCTAAACAATAATGCTCTTATAAAATTGGCATAGCATATATTCAATCAACTTCCATGAAACTACCTTCATCATTAGCCTTCATTAGGTGTCCTAAACTTGACTAGGGGCAAGTGTCTCTTTTCAACTAAAAAGATAAAGTTACAAGGAATCCTCTACCTACATTGGAAGTTTTCCAAATCATTTGTATTCTCTTTCACAAGAAGAATCATCATATATCACTATGATCACTCCTTTTTAGACTTTTATTAACAATTGGCCTTAGAATATCCTTATTATCCGTAATTGATACATACTAGGGGTCTTTGGATACATGCTAGGACACCTCATATGCTCAGCTCCATCCGAAACACCTTAAAATATATCTAAATTTGAATTGCCACTCTTTCCACTATGTGATCACTTTATTCATTTTAGACTATCTAAAGTGAGAAACCTAATAGAGACACTTAAGATACTTTATAATATTTTTAAATGACATGGGGAGTTGACTCAAGTCCTAATATATCCTCTCAAGTGATTATCATCCTTTGATCATCTCCAAAACCTAAAAAACATAAGAAATTATCAAATTAATTAGTCTCCTACTCCATCCATATGGATTCCATATAATATGAATCCATGGATTTTATCCTCACATAATTTCAAACAACTTTATTTTAGGTATGAGGGTCATATTCTTCCATAATCTATCACTACAAATAGTTTTGAGCTCCCTTGTGTATTCTATGAGGCCTATGAAAGTAATGAAACTCTACTGATGGAGTCCATACTTATATTGATGGAGTCTATAATTCCATTATAAGAGTCTATAGCTATGATGATGTAGTCCATAGTTTTTCTATATGAGTCTAAAATTGGACTGATGGAGTCTATAGTTTTATTTTAGGAGTTTGAAGCTGGACTGATGAAGTCCATAGTTTTTTTGATGGCTTTAACATCTCTCCACTAGGCCTAGTGGCTTTGGATCCTCATTCATGGATTTATCACACTTGGGTATGTTCCAACACCTTAGGATCATTAATTCCTATTTTTACATGTTTATCCAATCTTTTCTTAACTTGTGTTCATAGCCACTTCAAACCTAAACTTCAATTTCCACCATTTTCTCTCTCTTTTGTAAGTTTTAAGCCCTAAAAGTGGCCTATCTCTGAGATAAAATAGAGATTATTGGCCTTCTTTTCATCAATTTTTAATAAATTGGAGGCTTAATTTGGTCATTATTACCCCTAGTACCAACTTTTAGTTCTTAACTCCTCCATTTACCCATCTAACTAGCATGTATCTCAAAACTAACTTCTGAAGGTGACTACCTATAAGTTGAGGGTGAAATTGGCTTTTTTGACCTCATAAGTGGATAAGTTTGATAAAATTTCCATTTTTTATATATCTCCTCATGTTATTTAAGGTTCTTATAATTATATTCAAGCCCTAGAGATTCTCACTTTACCTTATGGAGGCATTTAACCCTGTAATTGTCTTCATCCCACTTGCAGCTATGTGTGTTTTTGATACTTTGAAGGTTGGTTATTGGTTGTTTTTACTTGTTGGAGTGATGTTAGTTAATTTAAAGGACCTATCATATCCAAAAAACATTAATTTTCCCTTTACAATCTATCCTTATCTCTTAATATATCATTACCCTCATCAAAGTGTGACCTTCTTTGCCAATTGTAACTTTTCTACACTCCTTTATACACCTAGGATGTACTTTCAGCTAAGATGAGATGTACCATCTAGATTTGAGTTCTCTTCAATGCATATATAACCTAATTTTGGGTATAAAACACTATTTATATACCATTCAAGTCACCACTCCCTTATTCATGTATTTTTTTCACTTCTTCATTGCTATAGGCTTGATACAACACTTGTACATAATGGTGACTTGCACAAGGTAGTTAAGGGTTGTAATCTTGGGAAATCCATGTACATGTGATCATTGAATACTTCAAAACATAAAAAATTACTCTACTTATTACCCCCATGTATTTACACATGCCTTATAAGGACTAATCCACATTGCCAATGTATCCTCCATATAGACCACCTATAGATGTATTGACTCCATCTAAGATTTAAACTTGTTGTAACTTATGATGTCAAATTACCTTCTACATACTAACTTGAAAATACAATTATATTAATTATATATCCTTCTTAAACTTGTTCAAATGAATGCATCACCCTTTTGTAGTGAAACATAAGCTTTGGAAGGTAGCTAGGACCTCTAAATTGATCAATTCACAAGGTTTTGAATGAGGTGAAATCCTACTTCAAAGAAACTAAGGTTGCTTTGCCCCAAAATGGAGACATAACCATTCATGTTTATATTTATTTAAAACTTTCATGAGAAATGGTGATCCTTCTTCTCAAACCATTGAGATAATCTTGATATGGCTATGGTGAAGGAAATCCTTAACGATTTAGCTCTATTGTGGTTGAGTGTTTCATTGCCTCATATCTCCTACTAAAGTAACATGGAAACCAAAATATGGGAAACAAATAACATTGATTTCAAAACAATAAAGGTCTCCATGAATTTTATTATACTAATATGGTTTTCATGTTTATCTCAATAGTTCATGAGCTCTGTTAGGATATGAAACATCAACACAAAGGTGTATGAGCTCTTGAAACCATGGAAACATCACCGTCATCCAAAAAACCAAAAAATTATCCTTTGAAGATATAAAGGGAAACATGGAATTTCCTAGTGCTCCACACATCCAAATTGTCTAGGGGCAAGGTTGGATGTGGTGAAGAAGATATTTTGACCCTCATGAAGTGATTTCACTAATTAGACCATATAGACCACCTCAGTAGAAGAGGAAACCTATAGGGTATTGGAAATGAAAAGTGTAATAGAGTGGCTAACTTTTAAGAGATGATTTGTAAATCTCAGCAAACAAGTATCTAAACTCCTACTAAGAAAATGAAAGTCATTCATGTAACATCCTCCCCCAGAAGCACTGGACCTAAAACTCTTCTAGCTAACTGTAATAAGTATAAATATGTAAATTTTAGAATGATTTCCAAGAGAGTGATGGAGAGATTGGAAGGTTTTGAGACATTTTAGGTGTTTCCAAAGCTAGATAAATATAGGGATCAGTTAGAGAAGCTGAAGGGTCACACTTCAACCTTCCCACATGTACTAGTCTTCCTCATAGGTCTTATAAGTGCTTAAAACCTCTTATTTCTTCAAGAAATCTATTTTTTTGAATATTATACCAATTTGTCAGTTGAAATAGTTACTAAAAGTTATAATTGACACATATGATGTGACATCATATTTTAAAGCTTGCACAATTCACAATAAATATGTATAAGATGTTAAATACACTATTTTGGCTATTGAAAAGACCTTGGAAAGACATGGAATGACTTGTGGGGCCAAATTGACCATGGTTAGACTATTAAAATCATGAATTAAAACTAAATGACTTATTATTTACCCTCTAATATAAATTTTTTAAATAAAGGTTTACCCAAATTGACTAGATAATCAATTTGGTTAACATTCTTGATAATTTTGCAAGGGTAGTATGCCTGCTATACCTAAGACCAATAGCCTATATTTTCCATTAGGCCATGGAGTCTTTATAAAACATTTATAACACTCATATGACTTTTAAAAACACACTAAAATAGATGGAGACACACTTGTGTAATGAATCACTTAAAAAAAATAATACAACAGAAACAAACCACTCTGATGCATACAAAACTAAGTATAAGGAATTGATCCTCCTAGATGAAAAGGAAAGTTATTCACACCATC
The DNA here is from genome assembly GCA_037957365.1 of Torreya grandis. NCBI lineage: Eukaryota > Viridiplantae > Streptophyta > Pinopsida > Cupressales > Taxaceae > Torreya > Torreya grandis. The sequence continues at coordinate 774,961 of JARHVA010002327.1, forward strand.
TTCTTGAAGTGAACTAGGAGAATGTGTAAGATGCCAATTAGGACATGTTCTTGTATGTTCAAATCCTTGGTCACCTCCCATTGTTCTTGAATTGGTTTCACCTAGTTCCTCAGCCAAGAACATGTATTCAATCGAGACATACTTCTCTTGAATGGTTTAAATGGAAACCATAGCCCTTGGTTCAAGTGATCTCTCATTTATTCTAGATTCATTTTGATATTCAAAATTAACCTCAACCTCTAATACAAGTGGATTTCCATCACCAAGGCTTTAAAGGTAAGGTCTCCATAAAACTTTGTTGGTTTAGTGCATGAGAAAGGTTCTTCAAAACTTACTACCTCTCCTTATACCATGATTTCTTCATCTATCTTATGAATTTCAATTTATTGATATGAACCATGCTTACCTTTCTCTTCTTATTGAGGTCCTCCATGAATTCCAATAGGTTAAACCATAACACATTCTTCATAACATTTCTCAAGTTCTTCGTGAAGTTGAGATGCATCATCCAAGATTAAGCAACAAATTTCAAGGTCATCCCAAAATTACAACTCTTCATAGTCAATATAAAGGGCTTGAATTTTATCAACATTCTTACCAACTTCTTGTGGAGAAACATGTTGGCTAATGATTTCCTCTTTTTCATCTTGTGTTGCAATTTTATCATCCTCATTTTCCATTAAGCATGAAAATTCATCAATCCACTCAAGTGCTTTGTCAACCTTGATCACATTTTGACTTTAATGATGAGTGTGACTAGTAGGGGGTGTCACACCAAGATTTACACTTTATATCATTGGAGAGGCATTACTTAGAGTAACATGTGCTTTTATAACATCTCCCAAATCTCTCTTTTTGGATCTTCTATTGGTTATAACTGATGTACTTTAGATTGACACATAGTTTTCCTCCTTTTGAAAGTTCATAAAAATATTACTTTGGTTACCACCTCCTCCATGAGTATCCATTTATAGGAGATATAATTCTTTTGATGTGAGACAAAGAGTAGTTATTTTTTTTGACACTAAGGCTTGACAACCTCTTCCACCATCATACACAAACTGACCTTGAGATTTTCCATAATGATCCAAATTATATTCTCCTTAGACTAGGTTAGTATGGACTAGAACAATAGCCCTTGTGGATGCAATAGAATTAGGATTGTAGGCATTAGGCTGCCTATTGAAACCTTCTTGACTTGGTCCTCATCCTTGGTAATTGTACTAGGTTGGAGGTATATAAGTTTATGGAGGATAGTATTGGGGATTGGGTGGAGTACTTACATGTAATTGAGCTTATTTGAGCTAGGATTATAGTGACCTAATCATCTCATCTTTTCCTATATCATTATCTATCTTTTTGGTGTGGTTATAGACTTGGTATTAGCATTGGGAACCTATGCTACACTTGGAGTTTAAAAAAAGGGCATTGAGACTCTTATGAGTAACTTCCTATCTTGTATCAAACTACTCTCTACCTCAATAGCTATCTCATATGAAATAAGTATAGTGAATCCTCCCATAACCTAAAAAATTACTCCCACATCAGTGCTAATAGCCTTGAGATAGGTAGGGAATGCAAAACTTGGAAGAGGCCTCATGATAGGTGGAAATATATACCATATTCTTTGAAATCTCCCATGGGTTCATTAGGACTCATATTTATCACATTCAATTGATGGATTAGTGAATTATAGTCACTTTTTTCTCAACCGTATTCACCAACAACTCTCCAAACCCATCCCAACTAGTTATGAAACAACCTCCAAATGCCCTATACCAATCAAGTGCTTTACCCTTTAGAGACATGGTAAGTAGTCTAATAGCTATGTTAAATTGGGTGATATTATGGAAGTTTCCAAAGTTTTATATGTCCCTAATACACTAAAATGGGGTAACAGGACCTTATCCATTGAAGCTAAGGATACTTTTGGTAGCATAAGGAGGAATAGGGTCATATGTAAGAAGATTAGTTAAATCTTGAGTATTGAAGGCTGGGAAAGGATGTATCCTATCCATCTCTTCTTCCTCCTCTTGACATCCTATCTCCTCAAATTCTTCCTCTTCTTTTTCATAAGCTTTTTCTTCAGGATCTTATACCTCAAGAGGAATTTTAGGGAGATTGACTTGATTGAATGCTCTTCTAGAAGATGATCTAGTGAGGACCATGAAGTATAATGTGAAGAACATGATATACAACTAGATATTCTTAACTTTTTGAGTCACCAAATGCTAGATTAGAAATACTTCTACAACCTTGGGCTTGTTAAGACAAACATTCACATTGACATGGAAGAAATTAGGACCAGCTATCCCACCTGACATGCCTCAACTGTTGGCATCAAATTTTATAGCCTAAGACTCTTTACTCAGATCCTACAATTTGATGCAACATGAAGTCATTTATAAATTTTGTGGTAACCTATAAAAGAGATTAATCTCTAGTATTATGAGGCATAGCTCCCTACATCTTCTTTGAAATTCTTCTAAACTAATCTAATGCTTGCTTTTAAGGAAAGGGTTAGAAGTTTGCATAAATTAAAACTACACTAAATTGGTGATTCACCAAGAGATATCCCATAAAAAATCATACTTATATTAAATAAAAAAGTTTTCTAAGACCAAATCTAAGCCTTAAAGGATCATAACATAAGTGATTCAATGTGAAAGTAACAAACATGAGACAATCAATAAGACAACTAGTCCAGAGGTAGATTAAAAACCATAGAGACAATAAATTTCTTAAAGAGGACCTTAGTATCCTAACTACACTTCACATGACCTATTAGATTATAACTCTTGATTAAACATGAAGGATAGAGGATGAAAGGATGATATTATCACTTTATTTCACTATTCATCTCTCTCACACTTAGACAAAGATGTTCACAACTTAGAATTAGACTTGTATTAAATATTAAAAATCAAATTAAAATGTTATTATAATAGGGCTTTGCCATACCAGATGTGGTATTAGTTTACAATGGCCAAAATGGCTCATACTTATAGCAATTGGAAAGAGAGAGATGAAAAATAAGTCCAAAATACATAAGGACATGTGTCTAAAGGTGGAAACTAGTTACAATGCATGTAGGTGAACTGTAAGAGGAGTTAGAAACTAATTCTCATATGTGTCCACTCCAAACAATCATCCTCTTCTAAAATTGGTGTAACATCTCTTCAAGCACCTTCCATGAAATTGCCTTCATCATTAGCCTTCATTAGGCATTCCAAATCTAACTAGGGGAAAGTTTATCTTTTACACTGATAAGATAAAGTTATAATAAATCCTCTACCTACATTTTAAGATTAATAAATAATTTGTATTCTCTTCCACATAAAGAATCATCATCTGTCACTATGATCACTCCTTTTTGGACCTTTCTTGACACTTGGCCTTAACATCTCTTTATTCTCCATAATAGATATGTATCAGGGGTCTTAAGACATGTGTTATGACATTTTATATGATCATCTCCATCCAAAACACCTTTAAATATCTCCATATTTGAGTTACCACACTTTCCACTATGTGATCATTTTTTTCATTCTAGACTAGCTGAAGTGAGAAACCTAGTAGAGACACTTAGGAGAATTTTTAAGATTTGTAAATGACATGGGGAGTTGATTCAATTCTTAATATATCCTTTCAAGTTATTATCATATTTTGATCATCTCCAAAACTTGTAAAGCATAAGAAATTATCAAATAAACTAGTACCGTACTCCATCTATATGGGTTCTTTACAATATGACTCCATGTATTCAATCCTCATGGAATTACCAACAACTTTCCTTTAGGCCCTAGGGTCAAATTATTCCATCTGCTAGCACTCCAAATGGTTTTGAGCTCCCTTGTACATTTTGTGAGGCCTATGAAAGTAATTAAACTCTAATAATGGAGTCCATAGTGTTTTGTAGGAGTCTAAAGCTAGACTGGTGCATTCCATAGTTCTTCTATGAGAGTCTGAAGATGGACTAATGGAGTCTATAGTTTTTCTTATGACTTCAACATCTCTGCACTAGGCCTAGTGGCTTTAAATCCTCTTTCATGTATTTATCACACCTTGGATTTTTCCAACACCTTAGGATCCTTCATTCATGTTTTTCCATTCTTATCCAATCTTTTCCTAACTTGTGTTCATATCCACTTCAACCCTAACCTTAAATTTCCACCATTTTCTCTCTTTTGTAAGTTTTAAGCCCTAAAAGTGGCATATATTTAAAGCAAAATAAAGAGTATTGTCCCTTCTTGTTCATAAATTTTGAATACATGGGATAATTCCTTAGGTCATGAGCACACCTTGTACCAAATTTCATCTCTTAAATCCTATGTTTACCCCTCCAACTAGCATGAAACTCAAAACTATCTTCTGAAGGTGAATGGATGTAAGTTGAGGGTGAAATTGGCCTTTTTGACCTCATTAGTGGATAAATTTGATATATTTACCTTTTTTTCTCTATATTCTCATGTTATTTAAGGTTCCTAATATTATATTCAAGCCCTGGAGATTCTCACTTGGCCTTGTGGAGGCATTTGACCCTCTAATCGTCTTCATCCCACTTGTAGTTGTGTGTGTTCTTAACACTTTAAAGGTTGGTTGTAGGTTGATTTTTACATGTATTAGTCATGTTAGTTCCTTTTAAGGACCTATAATAGACAAAAAACACTTTTTTACCCTTTATAATCCATCATTGTCTCCTAGGGTTTCATTACCATCATCAAAGCGTGACCTTCATTTCCAATTATAACTTTTCTACACTCCATACACTTAGGATGTACTTTTAGCTAAGATGAGTTTTACCATCAAAACTAAAGGTCTCTTAAATGAATTTATAACCTCATTTTGGATAGAGAACACTATTTAGGTACCATTTAAGTCACCAATCCCTTCTTCATGTCTTTTGTTCACTTCCTCATTGTTATAGGCTTGTTACATCACTTGTACGAAATTCTGATTTGCACAAGGTAGTTGAGGGTTGTAATCTTACAAAATGCATGTGTATGTGTTCATTAAAAACTTAAAAATATAAAAAATTAAACAAATTTTTACCCCCATGTATCTACACATTTCCAATTTATCCTCCTTGTAGTCCACATGTATATGTATTGAACCCATCGGAGCTTTGAACCTATTGTAGCTTTTGATGTGAAATTAATTTCTACATGCCATTTTGACAATACAATTATATTCATTATATATCCTTATTTAACTTGATAAAATTAGAAAATAACCCTTTTTAAATGAAACATAATATTTGGAAGGCATCCATGATCTCTAAATGGATCAATTCACAAGGTTTTGAATAAGGTGAAATCCTACTTCAGAGAAACTAAGGTTACATTGCTTCAAAATGAAAACATAACCATTCATGTTTATATTTATTTTAAAATTACATGAGAAATGGTGATACTTATTCTCAAACCATTTAGATATTATTGATATGGTTATGGTGAATAAAAGCCTTGACCATCTAGCTCTATTGTGGGTGATTTTTTCATTTCCTCATATCTCTTGCTACAGTAACATGGAAATAAAAAACATAGAAAAAAACAACATTGCTTTCAAAAAAATAAAGGTATGCATGAATTTTACTATACCAATATGGTTTTCGAATTTATCTCAACAATTCACAAGATCTATTAGGATATGAAACATCAACACAAATGTGTATGAGCTCTTGAAACCATGGAAACATCACCTTCATCCACAAAACCAAAAAATGCTCCCTTGAAGATCCAAATGGAAAAATGGAAGTGACATAGTGGTCCAAACATGAGAATTGGTTATGGGTAAGGTTTGATGTGGTAAGGAATATATTTTAACCCTCATGAAGTGATACCACCAATTAAACCATACAGACCACCTCAATAGAAGAAGAAACTTGCAGGGTATTAGAAATGAAAAGTAGAATGGAGTGGCTAACTTTGAAGAGATTATTCATAAATATTAGCCCACAAATATCTAAAATTCTACTATGAAAATTAAATTAAACTCATGTAATATCCTCCCCCAGAAACATTGGACCTAAAACTCTTCCAGTTGACCATACTACATACCAATCTGTGAACTTCAAAATGCTTTCCAAGAGAGTGGTGGAGATATGGGAAGGTTTTGAGCCATTTTTGGTGTTTCCAAAGCTGGATAAATACAATGATAGTTCATAGAAGCTAAATAGTCATACTCCAACCTTCCCACATGTACCACTCTTCCTCATAGGTTGTACAAGTGCATGAAATCTCTTATTTCTTCAAGAAAAATACTTATTTTTTGAATATTCTACCAATTTTTTAGTTGAAATAGTTACTAAAAGTTATAATTGACACATATGAGGTGACATCATCTTTTTAAGATTGAAAAATTCCCAAAAAATCCATACAAGACATTAAATTCACTATTTTGGCTATTGAAAAGACCTTAGAAAGACTTGGAATGACTTGTGGGGCCAAATTGACCATGATTAGACTATTATAAGCATGAATTGACACTAAAAGACTTATGATAGAATCTTAATATATATTTTTTATCTATATGTTGACCCAAATTGACTATATCTGGTCAATAGTTACCATTACCATAAGACCAAAGGAAGTTTCTCACAATTATATTCAATAAATTAATCTTTTACTCATTGAACATCCAACTAGAGGCATAATATGTGCTCAATAAGGATAGAACCTTTTCTAAAAATGGGATTCTTCCTAGAAGAGATAAAACATGAATTTTACATTTAAAAATATTATTATTTATTTTGACATACAACCATTCCCACATTTTCTTAAAGGAAGGGTTGAGAGGAAAGGGCATACACAAATATCTAACAAACTAGTTAAGACATCTCCATTCCCAACCAAAATCAATAATAACATTAGGGGTTTCATTAAACCACCCCATCATAAAATAATTGTACATGGAAACCTTGTATCCTAAATATTGGAAATAGATATTGAGACTTAGTTCAACTTAGAGGAGATTATCATGAGAAAAATCAACAGACAGAGAGGTGTCATTATCAAATAGGACATCAATAAGTGGATAGTTGTTGGGGAGAGTTGTATCCACAATTGAAGGGATAATATATCTATAATAAAGAAGATAATGAAATGAATAAATAAAAATTAAAAAAGGGAAGGATAAATAGGGAATCTATTTCTAATAGATCTATAGAAGTCTAATACCTTATTAAGTTCCCCATTTACCTCCACAACTACAAATTCACCTTTAAAAAGAGCATTAATCATTTTGTCAAAGTAGTCTTGAAAACTAAATGCCTAAAATATAAATTAAATGAATTTCCACTTTATTATGTCATATGATTTTTCAAACTCCAAGATAATCATTATAACATTCTTCTAAGAGTCAGTCAAAGGAATTCCATGCCATTTTTCATGAGTTTATTGACAGGGAAAGCCACTTCTCTCTTTTGACCTTGCATGGTCCATTTCACACTCTTATAATGAAAAATCAACTCATTATCTTAGCATGAAAATTATCCTTTTTACATTTGAAATTATTTATTTTCCTTTCTCTCTTACGTTCTATAAGAACTAGCCATTTTGACCTTTGTAAACTATGCTTCACCTAAGTATGGCAAATCCCTAATCAATTGCATGCCATGGATCAATAAAGACTACTAATTTTTACCTCTTTAATTACTATTATTAGTGTATTTTACTTAGATTATTTATCTTGTTTAGTCATGAATCTTGTTTCCTTATCATGTTGTCTCTTTCTCTCACCTATTTTTAGTTGGAAAGCTTCTTCTTATAGGTCATGTGAAGTGTTATACTAAAGTGTCAAGGTTGAGTGAGTTAGTCTATTCAAAAAGTATTATTCTAGCCATATTTTCTAAACCTCCTACCCTAAACATTCATCACAACCAAATAATGAAATCTTTATGTGAGAAGATGCAGATTAGAGAAGTGTGTATTTGGTTAGTCCCTTGTTCTCATGTGTAACATGTAGCTGGTTGGTAGTCATCAGCTAGTTTAGTGTATCACCTCCTTTAGGATAGTTTTATTTCATTTTTATCTCCCTTTTACCTCATAAATTTTAGGTTTTGTATTGATTTATAAGTGGTACATCAAGGGAGATATCCCTATCTAGATATTCACCTCATTCTTAAGCTACCCATAGCCTAGAGGTGTTTCAATTGTGCTGCTTAGATTATGAGAGCTAAGACATCTACTCAAATGGTGAATATCAAAGTGATAATAGGTTATTGAATGTAGGATAAACATTTTAAAGAGATATAGACCATACTTTCCAAGGTTTCATAAGTAAGTAAATTATAAAATATATGGAACTATGTTTTCTAAAAATAGAGAAGACCACATTATGCAATTGCAACACGTATGTGAACAACATAGGTGGTATGGAATTTCCCTCAATCCTAAGAATTTTTTTTTGTTACAATAAGGAAATTATTAGGACATGTTGTAACCAAATAATGGATTTATATAGATATTTATAGAGTTGATGCCATATACAAAATAGAGCCCCCTAACAATAGAAAATAATAAAAGTCTTTCTTTAGAAAATTCAATTTTGTGAGAAATTTCATCTCTAGGTTTGTAGAAATTGTGAATCCACTCAATGAAATGTTTAATAAGGATGCCAAAGTCATATGGAATTAATAAATAAATAAATATTTCAAGGGCATTAAATAATAAATTGGATAGGCATAGGTGTTGATAGATCCTCATTTCACAAAAAGATTTTTATCTCTATTATTTTACTTCTAATCATATAATAGTTGTTGTTTTAACTTATAAAATAGATAGGTGTGCTCAACCTATTGCATTTATGAGCACTAATATTTATAATGTTAAGTTAAAATATTCCCTTATTGATAAACAAGCACTTTTTTTTATTTAAGGCAATTAAGAAGTTTAGGCACTACATTCTTAGGAATAAAGTGCATGCAATATTTACAGACCCTCCCACTAAGCTTATTCTTAGTCAATGTGAATTGGGAGAGAGAAGGGGTAAGTGTATGTATATTCTCTAAGATTATGATCATGAGATGCAAATTTCTAAGTTAGTAATATGTCAAGGATTGATTCAATTAATTTCATATAGTAATCCTAAATGAAGTGTCATATAGGTGTACCAATAATGTTTTCAACCAAATGATTGGTATGATGCTATTATTAATATATTAATTAATGGATCTTATCCTTCAAGATTTAGTAAAGAGCAAAGGATATATTTGAGTCTCAAGGTATCATATTTCTTAATCAAGGATGGAGTACTCTTTATAAAGAACTATGAAAGCATATACTTAAGATGTGTTTCAAAAGAAGTAACTAAGATCTTGAGTACTTTTCATGAAAAGCTTAGAAGTGGACACCCCTATGGAAAGATAATATCTAAAAATATCATGATGATAGGGTACTATTGGCCTATAATTTTCATGGATGATCATAAATATGTTAGAGAGTGGCATCAATGTCAGGTGTTCAACACCAAGAAACCAAAAGCATCCATGCCATTTAGACCAATTATGATTGATAAACCTTTTGATCAATGGGGATTGAATGTTGTAGGGGTAATCAAACCCAATTCTTCAAATGGACATAAATATGTTTTTACTACTACTAATTATTGTACAAGATGGATAGAGGTAGTCAAAACTAATTAATGTATAACTGAAGATGTGATCAAGTTCTTGGAAGAAAATATTTTCACAAGATTTGAAACACCAGTAACTCTAGTTTGTGATAATGGATTAGCCTTCATATATATTGAGATGACTAAGTGGGATTATGCTAAAAACATAATTCTCAAGTTTTCATCAAGTTATTACCCTTAAGGTAATGGAATCTCAGAATTAACAAATAAGAACTTGATGAAAGCTATTAAAAAGTCTACAGTTAAAAAACCAAGGACATGGCATAAATTTCTCAAATATGCTTTGTGGGGAGATAGAACTAGAGTGAAGCAAGAACTAAAATCATCACCATTTTTTATATTGTATGGTCATGAACCTATATTTCCCATTACACTCAAGATGACAACATTCAAATTCATGCAAGATTACATGGAAGAAGATAAATAATTTTGAAGTTCAAAGCTAATTGATAGCATACAAATGGAGGATGTAAGAGAAGCAACATTTGCCAAATTTATAAAACATCAAACCACAATGAAGAGATGGTTTGAAAAATGTTCAAATATTAAGCTGTTCAAGCAAGAAGACATATTTATTCTTTGGGAAAAATCCTTAAAGATAAAAGGATAGCATGGAAAATTCACTCCTTTGTGGATTGGTCCTTATCGAATTATCATGACTTTCGGAGACAACACCTTCAAGATCAAAGACTTGTAGGGAGTAGAGTTTACTTTGCCAACTAATGGGAAATAAGTAAATAAATAATTCTCTATTGTAACACCCCAAGTATTCATGGAGTAATTTTTAAGAATAGTTAGAGTTAGTGTAGGTAGGATTAGATTAGTTTCTTTTCTTATTCCTTATTTGAACATAGTTCTTGTAAATATTTGTTTGCTTGTTGTTTATTTGTTTCCTATCTATTTTTTTCTTGTTGTGTGTTTCTTTTCCTTTATTTTGTTCCTTGATTTCAATAAGTATTTTTAAAGATAATTCTCAATATCTAATTAATGTGATTTATCAAAGGAACTTCACAAATTAGGAATGGAGTTATGACTTCTTCATAGTGGTTGATTATGGATTCTAGAGATTTGAGCCTGATGTTATGATTTTGAGAAATTGGTGAAAATTGGTATCTAGGTTAATTATTCCTTAACATATTAAACCTTATTATAATGTAGTTATTATTTTAATAATAACTTCATATGTTGATTGAAAGTTTGGATTCTTGAAGCAAATTTATGTTAACAATTGTTAGGGTGTGGAGCTAAAAGCATTAACTATTTGCAGACACAAAGAAGAGGATGCTAAAGAACCAGAAGAACCGGTGTCGACAGCATGACCGACGTTAGCTAGATGCAGTGCAGAAGGAAACTAGCGTTGGCAACTAGTTGGCTGATGTCGGCAGAACTAGGCAAGCAGGGACTGGCATCGGTCGCCTGTGTGTTCCAGAACTGCTGTTGACAAACAGTCAGTTAAGTGAAGTGAGTGTTTACATGTCAAATGACTAATTATAGTCATGATCTGTGTGTCTAATTATTGTAGTTAGATTTCTATTTTTGTATCCATGGGATCCTATTTAAAGACCCATAAGGCATGTATTGTAATTACCAAGAAGGCAAGTAAAAGCATTGAAGCAAGCAAGGTCAAGGAGATCTACAGGTATAAGGTCAAGGAGATCAGCTAAAGCATTCAAGGAGGGATAATAACTCAGGATATAGAGTTGTGTTGAGCAAGAGAGAGAGGGAAGAAGGTCTTGAGGTGTGGCAAGCCTTTGAGGTGGAGGAAGAAGTGGCATCTTCCTTATTGTATTTTCTTCTAGTAATATCTAATACAAGAGTGTGTATTGTCTCTTAAATTCTTTTCTATCTCAAGTTTCTAGTTACTTATTCATTCTGGTATAATTCTATGTTTAATTGCTTATAAGAAAGTAATCAATTGTGCTTCCGTTGGATAAGGGGTCTCCTAACAGTTGGTATCAGAGCTACGGTTTGCAGGGAGTAGGTTATTGTTTGTTGATTACAGGTCATTCACAGGGTTTTTGATTGAGTGGGAGTTTAGCAATAGTAGAAGAAAGTAAGCTATGAATGGAGAAGTTTAACGGCAAGAATTATCAACACTGGATGATGTAGATTGAGGATTATCTGTATCAGAAGGATCTATACTTACCATTGGGTGGGGTTGCATGCAAGCCCATAGATATGAAGGATGAAGAATGGAGTGTTCTTGATCGGAAGGCTCTTAGTTCCATAAGGTTGAGCCTTGCATCGTCTATGATTTCAAGCTTATCGTAGTGCAAGACAACGAAAGAGTTGATAAAATCCTTGGCAAATTAATACGAAAAGCCCTCGGCTTCTAATAAGGTATATCTTATGAAGCAACTATTTACTTTGCAAATGCAAGAAGGTGGATCGGTACATACTCATCTCAGTGATTTCCATGGTTTGGTAAACCAATTAGCTTCAGTCAATATTGTTTTTGATGATGAGGTAAAGGCTCTCTTGATTTTATGTTCTTTGCCTGAAAGTTGGGATAGTTTGGTTATGGCAGTAAGTAATTCTGCATCTACTTCTAAAATCTTAAAATTTGATGATGTTGTGAGTGTGATCTTGAATGAGGAAATATGTAGGAGAAGCACAGGTGAATCATTACTTAATGCTCTAAGTGTAGAAAGCAGGGGAAGGCAAAGGGAGAAGATTGAGCAAGGGAAATCAAGGTTGGGAAGGAGATCTGAATCCAAAGGTGTTACCTGCTAGTTTTGTGGAAAGAAAGGACATACAAAGAAGGAGTGTTGGTTGAGAGATAAAGAGAATCAACATGCAGGTATTGAAGAAGCAAAGGATGCAAATATTGTGGTATAGGATGCTCTCATACTTTCTTTGGATAGTTAGGTAGGATCATGGATTTTAGATTCTTGTTCATCTTTTCATGCATCCCCAAACATAGATTTGTTCCATGAGTATGAACAGGGAGACTTTGGAGTGCTTTATTTAGGGGATGATATGCCTTGTTAGATAGTTGGCAAAGGGAAAGTGCAGCTGAGATTGTAGATTGACAACACATGGGTGTTGAAGGAGGTCATGCATGTTCCAATTTTGAAGCAAAGTTTGATTTTTGTAGGAAGGTTGGGTGATGAGGGATGCACAATAACCATCACAGTGGACACTTGGAAGGTTACCAAGGGTGCACTTGTTCTAGCAAGAGGTAAGAAAGTAGATACTCTTTATCTGTCTACTTGTATTGCTGATTCTACTTCTAGTTTATCTACTTCAGCTGTAGATTCAAAGATGTGGCTTAATAGGCTTGGTCACATGAATAAGAAGGGAATGGACATTCTTGAATCAAAAGGTATGTGTTCAGATTCAGAAAGCATAGATAGAGTTCATTGTAGGAAAAGGAAATTTGATGCTTTTGACAGGAACAAAGAAGCCTTGGTGTTTATGGAGGAGATGAAGGACAAAGATTAGTCACAGGGGCTGAATAAATCTGAGCAGAGTAGCATGGACAGAGGTTTGATCTAAGATGAGCTTGTAGAAGAAAAATTCATCACTTATAGAAAAACACAGATACCGACGCCGGTGCTCCCATGGCACCGACATCGGCAAGACAGAAACTGACATCGGTCATGTGCAGACCAGCAGGGTCGGTAGGTCAAGTAGGAGAAGTCTAACATCGGTCATTAGGACTGATGTCAGTAGGGGGGACACCAGCGTTGGCTAGGGAAATGACATCGACAGTCAGGGTTAGTGCAGGGAACTGACAATTGTCGGGAGCAGACTAGGAGATGGCCGAGATCGGTCACTGAAACGGATGATGGGTGGACAGTTAGCTGTCAAGGAGTCTCAAACACCCATATGGAGGTTAGAAATGGTAAGTGAACCTCATATTCATTGTTCACCTTCTTTATATTGCTTATTGATAGTTAGGAACTAGGAAGATGGAAGAAGCAATGTAGGTAGAGTCCAGAAATAGTGGGAGCTTGGCATGGATGAAGAGTGTGAGTCCTTGGAAAAGAACCAAACAGGTATTTGTTGGTAGAGTTGTCAGCTGAAAGAAAGCACTGGACAGAGGGATGGATTCCCATATTAGAGAGAGAGTGGATGGACACATGAGACAGAAGGCTATGGTATATGGTCTTGATTAGGCTATAGACAATGGAGGTTTGACCATTGTATTTTATCTTTACCAGGTTGGATAATATTAGCTACATTATCCTGTTACTATATTGTGTTAATTGTTGCATGGTTTCATATACAGGGAGTTTTCTGAGCTAAGGGTAGAGTTGGTTTAGAAGTATGTCATGAAGAATTTGGGAGAAGCAAAATTCTTGTGGCATAAGTGACAGGTATAGCATCACAGGTTTGCATGGTGGTTAGTCTTAAAAAGTGACTTTGAAGAGGGATACAGAGCCAAAGGAACAAAATAGATGGCATATAGGTATAGGTACAGTAGCAGTTGTTTATCTCCAAGTGGGAGATTGTTAGGGTGTGGAGCTAAAAGCTTCAACTGTTTGCAGACATGAAGAAGAGGATGCTGAAGAACCAGAAGAACCGGCATCGACAACATGACCGATGTCAGCTAGATGTAGTGCAGAAGGCAACTGGCATCGACAGCTAGTTGGCCGACGTCGGCAGAACCAGGCAAGCACAGACCGACGTCGGTCGCCTGTGTGTTCCAGAACTACTGTTGACGAATAGTCAGTTAAGTGAAGCGAGTGTTTGCATGTCAAATGACTAATTATAATCACGAGCTGTGTGTCTAATTATTGTAGTTAGATTTCTATTTTTGTATGCATGGGATCCTATTTAAAGACCCATAAGGCATGTATTGTAATTACCAAGAAGGCAAGTAAAAGCATTGAAGCAAGCAAGGTCAAGGAGATCTACAGGTGTAAGGTCAAGGAGATCAGCTGAAGCATTCAAGGAGGGATAATAACTCAGGCTATAGAGTTATTGTGTTGAGCAAGAGAGAGAGGGAATAAGGTCTTGAGGTGTGGCAAGCCTTTGAGGTGGAGGAAGAAGTGACATCTTCCTTATTGTATTTTCTTCTAGTAATATCTAATACAAGAGTGTGTATTGTCTCTCAAATTCTTTATTGTCTCAAGTTTCTAGTTACTTATTCATTCTGGTATAATTCTGTGTTTAATTGCTTATAAGAAAGTAATCAATTGTGCTTCCGTTGGATAAGGGGTCTCCTAAGAACAATTAAAGCATATTATTGCCTAAGAGGAAGTTTATGACCAAGGATGATTATCTAAACATAAAAAAATTGAACAAATCCTAAAAACTAGATGATTTTTGTTCCCAAATTTTTTTAGAGTTTAATATAATTGAAAAATACAAAAAATGAGATATTTATTGAAAATTTAAAATATTTTTAAGGAAAGGTGATTCTGGTAACCTCCATTGGGGCTATGGATGTCTAGCTGATAGTGGAGTAAAGCCTTGAATTAAACTAAATGTATCTTTGTCAGGGCTATAGATGTCTAGCTAGTAGTATAGTAATTACCAAGCCTTCCATGTTCTAAAATCATGATTCTTAATGATTATATAAATATGCTATAAGTAAATGTTATTGATTAGGGTTATGAAGTTTGGAAGTTGTTCTCTAAATCCCATGGAAATTAGTTAAAGTGTCAAAGCACACACAAAAAATGACTATGTTTTGATGTTTGAGCCTAATTTTGTATGTGTAAGAATTTTTTTTATCATGAATTAATCTTAATGATAGTACTTGACCAAATGGGATAAGTAGTTTAGTTATTAGTTCAATCCAAGAGTATTTGAGTTCTAACATTTTACAATCTTTCCCCAAAATTTGTCATTTGTTGATGTAAACATACCCCAATTTTTGAAAAATGATGACCCTTGTTCAATTTTGCAATTTTTTTTATAAGTTATGCATCCAAATTGATCAATATTACATTATTGAATATCATGATTCTCATTCTAGCTTAATTGACATGTTTGCACTTGGTCCTTGTTTTAATTTATCTAATATTGATAATATTGATATTTGTTTCCATGTTATAAGTTTAATGGAGTGTTATTAGAATGAACATTATTTAGGTTGTTGTGATTTAATGTTAAATTAACCATTTTTGACTAAGCCTTTGGTCTTTTAGTTGATCAATTGAATTTATGTCTAGCTAATGTTAAAAAACCTTAGTCTAATATGTTTTAGTGTATGTTAATTTTGATATTGGTTAAAATTTATGTGGGATCCATGTTTAAGTGAGAATGTTTTTACATTTTATACCTATATTAAAATTTATCCTAAGTCCTAATTATATTTATTAATAAAACTAAGACCTTAGTCTAAAAAAACTTTAATCCTAAGTTTATTTATATTTCCTGAGTCCTAACTTAGTTTATTTTCATTTCCCTTAAGAATGAATCAACACAAAGATTCTAGGTGGCAAGATTTTGGATCTTTTAAGGGAGATCAATGGTATGAAGGTGTTTACTTGAGTCAAATTATCAAAGCTCTTAAGATAGAACATGATAATGATAAATATCACAATTGTGATAAATGAATACAAAGATCTAATGGTGCGGGGAAAAGTTAATAAGTCAATGTTTATAGAGGAATATGAGAGTGATAAATGTCATGATATTGATGAGATCCCAAAATAAATGGTTCACATTTAGATAGACATAAAAAAAACAAAATTAAGTGAATTGAGATCAATGGAGTGCACAACTTCATGCAAAGCAGATCCAACGGTATGAGATGAAGGTAGACTTTTTAAAGAACTCAGAATGAATGAAGTAATGAAACATGTCACAAAAATGATGAATGAAAAAGAGATCAACCAATGGCATTAAATCTCTTAGATCTAGATATACAGTGAGTGATGGGTCAACAATTCAATAGTACTAGATCTAATGAGAAGTTTCCATATGGTGAAAAGGTGTTAAGTGATGGATTGTGTTTTCAAGGTGCATAGAGACTTTGTAGAGATTCCAGGTGGCACACTCTTGGGATCTTAGATATAAGATCAATAGTTAATGGTAGATTCAAGGCTAAGAAGACTTTTAAGAGATCAATGGTCCAAATTAATCAAGCTCCAATATTACACGTGAAGGTGACATATGTCCAAAAACAATAAATGGTCACATTTTAGAAATTAATGAACAATATGACGTGGATATTCCAAATAAGAAAGATAATTAGAATAAAATATCTTATGGACCATAGAAATGAAAATATAAATACATGATCCAATAAAAATCTAATTCATGAAGTTCATAGTTCAAACTAACAACCACCATTAAAGCCTTTCATAAACCTTTAAAAAATCCCTAAGCATATATATTTCCCTAATTTATCTCTAATTCCATTCTATTGAGACAAGGTGAATTGGGTTATTATATTAAATTATATAATTCAATCAAGAATACAATAATGACAACCCATAAATATATTTCAAAGGAAGATATGGAGCTATATTTGACAATAGATGCTGAGGGATGCATGTTCAAGGACACTGAGTTCATCACCCCTAATTTAAACATAGGAGACAATAATTGGTAAAAATTATTCTAGATATTTGAGAACTAACTAGCTATCACTAGAGAAGAAGATAAGAATCTCTTAACAAAAAGGTTGTATGATGATATTATTGTAATCCAGATGGTTGATCTTCATTATGCAGCTACAAAACTTGAGGTACCACATTGCATTGACATTATTGCTCTCATATTTAAGGAAACTAAGATAGAAAAAGGAATTATTATTAATGAACATACTCATAAGAAAGTGGCTTATATGTATGATATTTATTTTGAGTCATACTACAAGCTAACCAAACTATAAATTGGCCTAGCCTTGATCAATTCCTAGGTTAAAGAAGACAATTTGATGAACACCCTTACAATGTGGTTAGATTTTATGAACCAAGTATTTTTATACCTTAATAAGAACATTCTTATTAGTTAGTTTAGAATAGGGATTAGGATGATAATGATAATGTTGAACAAGTTCTGTGGAAATACAACCACTAGATATGTAGACCTATTATGGGTGCCCATGGTATACTTTATTCTTGGAAGCTACTTGTCCCTCCATTGGGTGAGATAATAAGTATCTCATTAAGTAGACAAATCTATGTAATTAGGTATAAGAAGGAAAGTTTGTTTTACATTATGTATTACCTCCTAGATACCCTATGTGTAACAATAATGATTCCAAATCAGAGGGAGTGTTCTCCAAATAGAACCCAAACCATTTTTGAATATTATTCTAAGTTTCACATCTAAAAATATATGGATCACATTAAATTTATCTATGGTTGTGTCTATCTAGCCTTGACTGAAGCTATAATCAGTACCCATGTGTCAATAATTTCTCTATTAGTTAAGAAATCTATAAAAGTAATTGGAGATATATTGTTGTATCTATATTATATAGTCATCAAGATTGAGGGAATTTAAAATTATCCCCTCAAACTACCAATCCATGTTCTTGATAAGTTGGCTGAGCAAGAGGTAGCCTACCAATTGTTCCATGGTGTTGATGGTCATTGAAATACCAATAGAAATGGAATTCTTCATAGCTTTCAAATGACAATTGGCAATACTACATTCAGATAATGGGATAGTATAGAGGTGGTATCAAAATATAGATTGTCCTTCGTTCAACCTATAGATGGATGGCCTTAGGTAGTGGGACCCTTATGGGAAGGTGAAAGAGAATTTAAGGACAAAAGGTACTTTGAATATGAATTATGAATATGAACCCAATGCCTTTAATTTCATATACATTAAATCATCTGCATACTTTGAAGTGACAAGAAGATTGAAATAACAAAACATAAGACCTAATCTTAGACTACAAAGAGATCAGAAGGTGGATGCTAGGTGGCATTTGATCCCTAGGTAGTATCATCTAATAAGTGTTAAATATTCTAGACTTCCATTAGTTAGTGTATAAGTTGATAAATAAATAAAACATGGTCCTAAGGAGAGAGGGATAGATGTAATATCTTGTATGTCATGAACTTCCCAAAGTAGGAGGATAAAAGGCACATCAAGAATAAGTTCATATGGTACCATTAGATCTTAATGAGTCTATTGAGGATGTATTGAAGATGTTGTCTATGACATACATAAACTTAGATGAAGAAGATAATATAATTGTTGAGGAAACTAAGGATGATAAAGGGAAATATTTGGGCTTGGTTCTTGTTGACACTTGAAAAATAAAATTTGAGCTAGCTATTTTTCTAAAAGCAAAGAACCCCAAGGTGACTATCACTACTCCTTTAAGTGAACTCAATCTATTTTGTGAAGAGAATATGTTATATGGACCACCAATTCTAGAATGGTTCTTGTATGAGCCTAAATTAGAGAAAGTTCCCATTATACATAATCCTTGGGCTATGATGAAGGCTATTAATATTTATGTGCATCAAGAGCTTAATCCATGGATCATTTCTCTATAGGAAGAAGTAAGGAGATTAACTATACCAAGTGATTCATCAATTCCTTTACAAATGGAAATCCCTATCCCACACATGACAAAATATTCAATAGGGGTGAGGTTTAACCCAAGGACTATTTTTTTACAAAGGTTAACTAATAAATTAATCATACAAGGTGGCGAGGAGGTGACATATAAAAAGGTCGATCCCCTGACCAATTTAACTCAAAAGAAAGGATAAAAGCCTATTGAAGATCCTACTTTTGAGGAGGATGTTCTTCAATTAGCCCAAGCACATATGACATAGTTATAAGCTTCCATCAAGGGATTTAATAAACAAAATAAAAACTTAGAAAACCAATCAATTCTATCAATCCCTGGAGGCATGGTCAACTAGTTTAAAGTAAGCATGCATGATATATTTAGCTCTTTAAAGATAGGAAGGTATAAATAGGATATGGTAAACAAATAATGTGATTTAGTTACAATCCAAGTTAGCTAATGGTAGAATTAAAGATCCAAGGTGAAGTATTTGATCAATGTTTTATCAAAAGATCAAATTATTGGGTTTACGATAGTTGGCTAAGCCCACCTAAACATGGCCATGGTAATATTTATAGATGTAGTCATATAAAATGAAAAAATTGGTAACTTGAGCATGACTAATGACACCTAACCCATAATCCCCTCTTGATTTCTCTAATGACCCTTATAGGCTTATTTTCACTAATTCTCAATCATTTGTAGCCTTCTAGACATGAACCTAGCTTATATAGGACCGTACATTCATGACCAATCCATCTTAGGTCCCATCTACATAAGAAAATAATGCCCAACTAGAATAGTAGCATTATTGAAATTGTTGTTCACATTTTCCACTATTATCCAAGCTCATTTTTGGCCCTAATGGTCAATTTATTTTGGTTCCCCATCCTTCTCCTTGTTAGCCTAACATGATAAAATTCAATCCATGACCAATAGATCCCTATAAAATCCCATTAAAAGATCATTTGGAATGGGTTGGAAAATATCAATCAATCAATCAAGAATACAAGAAATACTACTCAATAAATCTTCTCTATTCTCTACATACAACTAACTTATACACTTTTAAGCCAATTCAAGTCCTTACACTAGTCCCTAGTCATCTCAAGTGCACCTAGTTTTGGTATTTCTTACATTTTCATTCACTATTTCACTAAGCACTCTTGAACGGAGAACTACATATAGCTTGATCCCTCCTCAAAGTATTGGTATGTGCATAGTGTGCTCACACATGAGGTGTGAAGCATGTCTAGTACATATTATACACACTAACCCATTTTCCCTAATTGCCAATGTTTTCTTTAAGTGCATCAAAGATGTATAAATTAATAAAATCAAAATTACAAGGAACACTGTTGATAGCAAGGCTTTCAATATTTAGAGACAATGTCATGTAGACCTATCAAACAAAACCCATAAAGCTTACCTCCTTAAGATAACAATAACAAATAAGGACCACAACATCGATGCCACTCCTATCCACTTTTTATGTTCCTATTTAATTAAAAAATGAAATCCAACATCCTATTTAGAATAGTGTCTAAGGCCTGCATAATGAATACTAAACCTTGTCTCAATCAGATCAATACAGAATAAAATAAGTTTCATTTACTCTCTTTCATTATTTTTAGAAAAGATCTAATTACCAATAAATTCCAAAAATTAGTAGATTATTTATTTCATATTATTTAATTATTTATCAATCCAAACCCTTTAACTAAATTACGAGTAAAACCCCAATATCCCCAAAATAGTTAAATCATTTAGTAAACCTAACTTACATCATTTGCATATAAAATCACTAAGGTAAATTATCTATTAATTTTTCCCATATTTTTATGGATTTTTACCTACATAATAAAATCAAAAATTTTCATTAAATTTTATAATAATTTTAAAATATATGTATTTCAAACACTAGTTGCCTATACTAGGTCCCAATAATTTTTTAATAATTTTCCAATCTTTTTCTAAATTTTTACTAGCACATTTAAATAAGAAAATACATTCAAATTTTAAAAATCAATAGCAATTATCAAAAATATTTATTTTTCAAAAACCCTAGTTGCATCTACTAAGTCCCATTAAATCACTAATTTTCTAATAAATTTCTAATTCTTTATTTGCATATCTAACTCAGAAATTCACTTTCAATTTCAAATTTTCATAGTATTTATTCAAATAATTATCTTTCAAACCCTAGCTTCCCATACTAGGTCCCATTGCTTCTTAAGGTATAACATTACATCTATAATCAGATTGTAAAAATGGATCTCACTTATTTACATTTTTTTCTTACATTTCTTACAAAAAATAAAGAGACCATCATTGGTCATATCATGTACATGAATGATGAAGTTTAAAATTGCTAGTACAAAGATTATTCTTTACATTTCATGATTACTTTTTATAATAATGGATGATATTAAAAAATTCATTGCCACAAATACACAAAATTTCAATATTCCTTTTGCATAATCTCTCTCACTCATATGGAGAAAATTTCAAGTTTATCATGCTAATAAAATTAAGAATGTTATGATTCATGTCAAAATTTTCTATACATTCATGCATAGTTTCATATTCTATACCCATTGATTTCTATATCTCATATGTATTTTTTTTCAAATTTATCATGTTATACACATTAGATATGTCATAACACATGTCAACGTTTTTTTTGCATTCTTGCACACATTCATGCTCTCTAACCCTTGATTTCAATATTTTATGTAGAATGCTCTATATAAACATATTATTATACCACTTATAACTCCACTTATATGTATTTTAGTCCCTATACATGGTTCTTACCTAGATGTATATGCCTCCTTTGCTACTTTTGTTTCAATGTCATACTTCATGCAGAAGAAAGAAATCCCTTCTCCTCCTCTCCCTCGAAAGGGTGATAGTTACATTCCCTCCAATTGAGTCCACGTTATCACCTCTCCAAAAGTTGAGTCAGCCTATACTATTGTACCTAATTCATACATTCAACATATAGCTTCTTCACACTCTTTTCAACGTATGTGCTTACATGTTCAATAATAAACAACTAGAGTTTACACTTGTGAAAATCTAAGAGATCAAATCAACAGTATGAGCAAGTTAATTTTATAATTAGAAATATATAATCAAAAATTACATGAAAAGATCAAAACATTGAAAAATTATATATAATACAAAAGCCTCAATGGCACCCTAATGTCAATCATGTATATCCACCTTCACCTAGTCAATTAGTTGCAAGCAATGTTACATATCAAAACACAAAATCAAAAAAAGTAACTCTAAAACTAGTGATTCAAAAATAATTCAAAGATCAAATAATATTTCAAGGGAGGTGTTAAGTGAAATTATTAAATCTAAGTTGATTAAACTACCTCTTTTACATCCAGTGAGAAGATCTAGATATAATTATGCATATCATAAAATGCATGAGCATCACACATATTCTTGTTTGGCATTGAAACCAAATATACAATAGATAATTGCTAATAAAGACCCTATACAAGGTAAAGAAGTCAAGAAATCCATAGTGACACATGAACAAATTTGCAAAGGGTTAAATTTAGAAATAATACAAAAGTGGTTACCAAAGCATAACTCAAAATAATAAAAGGATCAAAAATAAAAATTATAGCAAGGAAAAATACCATAGGCATAGTTAATGCATGAAAAATATGCAAATATAACTTTCTAAAATGAGGCTTAACATTGAAATTAGTATGGGTTTGGTAAAAAATATTTACAATAGTTTGATTATCAAGGTCAAGGGTTGGGCAAGCAAGCTCAAGTCATCATTAATAATATTATAAAAGTTGATAATGTTTGTCACCAAGGTTTTGGATTTATTAAAAATCCTACGTTAAATAATTCATATACATAATTTATCAATGGAAAAGATCTAGATGCAACAAAAGTCAACACTAGCATTCCATTGGCTCAAAATCAAGAAGATAATGATGAGTGGAACAATATAGGTTATTATGATTTCCAAGATACCAAAAATGAATCAAAATATTTAGAATCATATTCATATCCATTTTCTCATGTTTCAAAATCATGCACGATTCCTTTGTTTAATAAAATACACAATGATAAGGAGTCTACCATGAGACTCATTAGTTAGAATCATCTCTCTTTAGCCTCACTTGCACATAGTTTATTTTTGCTTACTTGTACATAGTTTATCATTTTTTATTGTATCATATCTTAATTATTGATTGTACATAGATCATTATCAAAAATATAAAAACATTCAAATATCTCAAAATCCAAAAATAATACAAACTTTCAAAATAAAAAAATATTCAAATAATTCAAAATTCCAAAAAAATCTAATTATATGCATCATCCAAGATTTACACCTCTAATACTATGCTATGCTTACATCTAGTGTTTTATGCTATTATTTATCAATTTATCTACATTACCATGTTTCACTTGATCTCCTTTAAGTGTGTGCAATGACATCTAACTCTTTGATTGATTCACTCTACCCATTGAGGGGGCATCCTACTTCTACATCAAGACACACATCGATATACATACCCATGAGGGGAGTCTTCTACATGACTACACCATCTAGGTTATGTCATTTCTACACCACAAATTCTAGTTATCATGTTGATGTACATTATTTACTAGATTGCGCATAATACTCTATCAACACTCACTAGTATATAACACTTGTGTATTTCTTAGGATATGACAAGTCTTTTACTCACATGTTTTACATAATCTCCCTCTTTCTTTGATTAGTTATATGCAATTGTACTTCTAGTTAATTACATGCTTTATTCTTTTGCTTAGAGTAGCTTGATGTGATTACATTTCTTAGTTCTTATTTGTCTCTTATATGTACCTTAGGAAATTTACCTATGTCCTTTGTTTCTATTCATATATGTGCTTTAGGACATTTTCCAATGTCATTTGTCTATACTATATATGATTATATCTTCCATGTTAATTTTACTTTTCTCAATTATATGTGTATGTGGCATTTGAACATGCCTTGTATGCTTGATGTCTACTTTGAGTTACATGTGCCCATGTCCCTTGTTTTCTTGGAATCTTGGCCACACTTGTATGCTCATTTCTTCTTTCCTTGTGTGCTTTTTGATTATTTACTTATTACTTTTTGAAATGTCATGATTCACATCATGAATTTATCTTTATTTTTTGGATGCCATGATGGAAATCATGCTCCATCCCTCCAACTAACAACTAACAACTAACAACTAACAACTAACAAATAAAAACTAATAACTAACCAAATTTTAAATTCTAGTTCAGTAATTTACACATGCTATTACATTATTATATCTATCTAGGCATACCCTTGTTTATATAACAATATCTCACTACAACTCATGATATATGTTGATGATATATCTTATCGATTATCATTGATGTGCCATGTATCTATGTAGCATAACACACTTTTAGGGCTCTTTCTTTTGAGGTTAGTCATTGTAGGGTCTTCATTCCTACCATTAGAAGAGGGGGTAACCAACAAGGGTTTTGTCATAGATATGAGAGTTCATAATGATAAAAATAATAACATTTATAACACTTGAAATAACAACTAGACACTAAACTAATTAGAATAGGCCATGAAGACAATCAATAACCTATAACAGTCATTAGATTTGGCCTAAGACAATAGTGTTAAGACTAGACTATAGCACTAGTAGTGCTATTATCCATTTTTAGTGATCTTGTATAAATAGTAGAAAAACCAAATTTGCCAAAAATAGACAAAAAGGTATGTTTAATTATTGTTTTATCAGCTATAATTTAGACTAGAGTTAGTAGTTTTAGTATAGTTTTGCTAAGAGAATCTAGATATATGTGACATCATACATAGTATGATGTATCTCATTTTCAGTTTCAAATAGGGAATATGGTAAGACTTATAGATAAAAATCCATGTCTTAGACACCAATGATTTGGGTCAATGTGTGTATCACATTTGTTTTTATTCTTTCCTAATTCTACACTGTCCAGACATTCTTAGCAGTTGCATGCCTTATTAAATTTATAGGTGGTAGGCTTCATTTTTGGTTTATCTTTCATAAAATCCTAACTTCTATGTTTTTGAGTCCTTAAGTTCTCAAGTGGCTTAAAAATAATATAGATTCTTAGTTTCATAATGGCTTTCATACAATCCTAATCTCAATCTTTTAGAATGGCCAAGAGTGTCCTAGTTTCTAGCATACACTTGACTATCCATGCCAACATTTTTAGATCACAATACATTCATGGGCTTTAGGAGCCATCTCATATGACACACATTCTATACTAGTATCATTTTGTATCTTCACTTCATAGAGCAATGATGGAGCTAAAACACTAACTAACCTTTGTATTATTTATCCACCTATTCAGATGGATTGGACACAAATTCCAAACATTTATCAACAGATGCAAGATCATCTAGATTCACTTAGAGGAAACAATGGAGACAAAGTTTTATCCTTTGCATTCTTGAGCCAATTCTATGGAATTGAGAACTCATCTTCATTCATTATATTACTCTTGGTACCATACACATTGAGCATTACTAAGCATCACATAGAATCATAATAGGTTTTGCATTGGTCTACATAACTAGTGAGGTGTATTCAATCCTTTCTCTTCCTCTCTTTTACCCAAATTTTTACATTCTTAGTTTAGATATAACATATCTAGTAAGAAATGATCTACTCTTTATCTTCTTTCATAGATTTAAACTTCAATAGATGGTCTCTCTATGCACACCCAACATCACACATCTTCATGGGATTTGCCCTTATAGGTAAGTTTAGGTATGCTTTCTATTTTTACTTGATCCTAGTATTTGACTTTAGTGCATCACTAGAATAAAGGGGGGAGGGGAAAATGTAGTCATATGAAATGAAAAAATTCATAACTTAAACATGACTAATGAAACCCTACCCATAGGTCCATCTTGTTTATTCTCATGACCCTTATAGGCTTATTTTTACTGATTCCCCATCATTTGTATCATTATAGACTTAACCCTAGCTAATATAGGACCCTCTCTTCATGACTAATCCATCCCCCTAGGTCCTATCTACATAGGACAATAATGCCTAACTAGGACAAAAGTGAAAGTGCCACTATTGTTCACTTTTACTACTATTATTCAAGCTAATTTTTGGCCCTAATAGTAAATTTCATTTAGTTCCCCA
Source organism: Torreya grandis (assembly GCA_037957365.1). Lineage (NCBI taxonomy): Eukaryota > Viridiplantae > Streptophyta > Pinopsida > Cupressales > Taxaceae > Torreya > Torreya grandis. The sequence goes on from JARHVA010002327.1 coordinate 801,238, forward strand.
TCATTCGCTTTGTTTGTAATGTCCCCAAATTTCTGTTAAAATGGTTTAATTAATTTAATTAATTTTAGTTGTCCAAAAATTAAGATTTTCTTCAAAAGGATAACTTTAATTAATTAATTTAATTATTATGGAAATAAATAAAATAGCTTAATAAAATAAAGTTGACTTCTTCTAGAAGTTTCCTGGAAGGCTTTAAAAGAAGGGGAAGGCAAAGCATTTGGATATCTAATATATTTGTTGCAAAAATTATTTTGAGTATTGTGAAGCTTGAATCGGTGATTCAGCTGAAATCTCTGAGGACGCAAACCTTCAGTAGATTGGAGAAGATTTGGATGAAAACCCAGCCCTTTTCAGAGGTGGATTTGTGACAGAATTTAGATTGGGCATATTGATCAGATCTGGAGCTTCAGAGGCCATTCACTAAGTATATTAGGGTTCAACCTATGCAAAGGTTTCCAGGTATTTATTCATTGTTTTGATTTCAGATTTATATATTTATATCATCAGATCAGGTTCAGTATGGAATCTGTACAGATCGGCACCAGGCTATACCTGCAAATCCAGAAAAGGAAAGGGTACAGTTCGCAGTTGTGGGCCACAGGGTATTATAAATGCCGACATCAGTAGTTAAGTGACCGGCATTGGCATATAGACTGACATCGGCTGATCAGCGACCGACGCCGATAGTCAGGCAATCACAGGCAGTCATAAGCAGGCAGAGATCGCCACCAGACGACCGATGGTGGTAGTGTATCGATCGACATTGGCATCATCATCACCGACGTCGACGACTGTGTTTTTCTTGGACACAGCAGGCCGAGCATGTAGACCTAGGTTTTTATTTCCAGTTTGGTAGTTTGATATAATAATTGGGTTTTGAGACCACATCTGTAATAATTTTATGACTTCTGGACTATATTATCAATTACATTTAGACTTATATCTTTGTCCATTTGATTGAATGCTGCAAGTAGTTGAAATCAATTTTATTTGCATTCAATTCTAGTTTGGGATCTTTCAGTGGTATCAGAGCCATGCATCTTGCCAGCCTATTGGGCACATCAGAGCCAATGTCTTGCCATCCTATTGGGTAGTTTCAGGGTCAATTTGATTATCAGTATGGCTCTAAAAGGGGTCAAAGATTTGGAAGAAAGCATACACAATGTAAAGAAGAAATTAGATAATCCATGTTAGCAAGCAGAGGACATTCTAAAAACTTTGGAGGAGTTGGAAACTTATTTAAGCAAGGTTGATCAGTCAAATTCTTATGAGATGCAAACAGTGCTATCTCCAGCATTTGTTTCGTTGGTGAAGCCCCGTTTATTGAGACATCGTGATGAGGTGATAAGACTTGCAGCTCTCTCTTGCATTAGTGAAATCATGAGGATCATAACTGGCTTTGATTTTAATGATGATCAGATTATGAGAAAGGTACTATATGCCATGGTAAAAAGCTTTGAAAAGTTAGATGACATTAGAGACCCTCATTTCTCTAAGAGGGCAAGATTACTTGAAATATTTGCAAGGTATGGATTTGAAAACCTTATGATGTTAGTAGGTTGTATTGGTGACATTCACAGGATGTTTAAAATATTTTGGACTATTTTAGATGATTTTCATTCCAGTGATGTATTAGCATCAATGCACTCTATCATGTTCACAATCTTGTTCGAGGAGGAGGATAAAATTTCTAAACTTTTGGCAGAAGATTTATGGTATGTCTGGACAAAAGGGAAAAATGTCTCACCTAGAGCTTGTATGTGGTTAAAGAGTTTAATTAATAGGCCTAATGATTGTAGTGCTTTCCCTATGACATGCAACAACTTGCATTTTGAGTTTGACAGTCATGCTGATCCATTACAGGGAGATATTAACACATCTTCAGGTAATGAGTTATCTGCATTATCTTCACAGGTAGGAGTAGTTGAGGATGTTGTGGATGAGCTTTGTCTTAAGGTGAGTTTAACTTAGGAGTTAGACAATGAGGATGAGTCTGATGCTTGCATTCAGTGTGTGGAGGTATACTAAGATGTTAATACACTCAGTGTTGGTGATGAGTATGTTTCTATAGCTGATTATAAGGAGCATGTGGTTGAGGCTCACACACATATTCAGGACTTGGGAGTACCTGATTCTGAGGAGTTTGGGATACCAGTGGAGTTGAGTCTCCAGATTGATTCTTCTCACACATTTGACAGTGTGGTATAGTTGGTTGTGCCACCGTTACAGAGGGAGCGGTTATGGGATGTATTAACACCATCTTTTGTAGATGGAATTTGCAGTTACCAATTACACAGCCTACAGTATCAACGCATCCAGGGCAATTGTGATTTCAGAGATGGGTTGAGTTGTGTTCGCCAATTTGATTATGGGTTCCTCTTTGTTTTACTTCTGATGATATTGCAAGTACTTACATTGATTTACAGCAGTGCAGAGCATAACTACGTTTGGGATCCAGGAGGATCGAGTGGTTCATTGTTCTGAGATTGCTTGGGACAAGCAATCTCCAGGAAGGGAGGACTGTAATGTCCCCAAATTTCTGTTAAAATGGTTTAATTAATTTAATTAATTTTAGTTGTCCAAAAATTAAGATTTTATTCAAAAGGATAACTTTAATTAATTAATTTAATTATTATGGAAATAAATAAAATAGCTTAATAAAATAAAGTTGACTTCTTCTAGAAGTTTCCTGGAAGGCTTTAAAAGAAGGGGAAGGCAAAGCATTTGGATATCTAATATCTTTGTTGCAAAAATTATTCTGAGTATTGTGAAGCTTGAATCGGTGATTCAACTAAAATCTCTGAGGACACAAACCTTCAGTAGATTGGAGAAGAGTTGGATGAAAACCCAGCCCTTTTCAGAGGTGGATTCATGATGGAATTTAGATTGGGCATATTGATCAGATCTGGAGCTTCAGAGGCCATTCACTGAGTATATCAGGGTTCAGCCTATGCAAAGGTTTCCAAGTATTTATTCATTGTTTTGATTTTAGATTTATATATTTATATCATCAGATCAGGTTCGGTATGGAATCCGTATAGATCAGCACCAGGCCGTACCAGCAGATCTAGAAAAGGAAAGGGCACAGTTTGCAATTGTGGGCCATAGGGTATTATAGAGGCCGACATCAGCAGTTAAGTGACTAGCATCGGCATATAGACCGACATCAGCCGATCAGTGACTGACGCCGGTAGTCAGGCAATCACAGGTAATCACAGGCAGGCAGAGATCACCACCAGATGATCGATAGCGGCAGTGTATCAACCGATGTCAGCATCATCATCACCGATGTCGGTGACTATGTTTTTCTTGGACACAGCAGGCCGAGCACGCAGACCCAGGTTTTTATTTCCAGTTTGGTAGTTTGATATAATAATTGGGCTTTGAGACCACATCTGTAATAATTTTATGACTTCTAAACTATATTATCAATTACATTCAGACTTATATCTTTGTCCATTTGATTGAATGCTATAAGTAGTTGAAATCAATTTTATTTGCATTCAATTCTAGTTTGGGATCTTTCATTGTCAACCTAACATGAGCATATTCAATCCATGACCAATAGATCCCTATAAAATCCCATTAAAAGATTATTTGGAAGGGGTTAGAAAATATCATTCATGTAAGCAAGAATACAAGTAAGAATACTCAAGAAATCTTCCCTATTCTTTCCATATAGCCATCCTATACACTTTCAAGCTAATCCAAGTCCTTACACCATTCCTTAGTCATCTCAAACACACCCAATTTTGGCATTTCTTACAAATTCATTAACTATTGCACCAAGAACTCTTAAAGGGAGTACTACATATCACTGAATGCATCCTCAAAGTATTGGTATGTAGGTAACATGCCCGCACACAAGGTGTGAAGCATGTCTAGTGCATTTTACACACACTAACACCTTTTTCTTATTTTCTAAAGTTTTTTTCAAATGCATTAAAGGCTTACAAATGAAAAAAATCACCTCGATAGGGATCACTAATAATATTAAAGATTCAAAATTTTAGAGATAGTGTCACTCATACCTATTGAACAAAACCCAAAAAGCTTATCTCCTTAGGATAACAACACCAAAAAGGGATTATAGCATTGACTCCACTTTTGTCCACTTTTAGCACTCCTATCCAATCAAAAAATGAAAGCTATAATCATTTTTACGATAGTGTCCCAGGCCTACATAGTGAATACCAAACCTTTTTTGGGTTAGATCAATATAAATTAAGATAAGTTTAATTTTCTCTCTTTCATTACTATTTTTAGAAAATCTCTAATTATTAATAAATTTCATAAATTAGTATCTTATTTATTGAATATTATTTACTAATCTATCAATCTAGACCCTTTAACTAAATTAAGAATAAACCCCCAATATTCCCAAAAAATTTAAATCAATATATAAGATCAAATCTTTGAATAAATAGTCCAAAGAAATAGGAGATCTTTTGAATGATCTCAAATAGTTAGAAGATAGGATGATGCATGTATTGGGGTGCCTAATCAAGGATCCTACCACACTTAGCCCAATTGGTTTAATCACATATTAGGAATTAAAGTAAATAGCTATGTAGTTCATGCATGAGTTAAGGAATCAAAGCCAAAGAAAGACAAGTACATATAATAAAAAGATCATGGAAATGATTTGATCAATTGATGGAAAGACTAGTGATGCAAAGAGCATCAAAGAGGCATTGGAAAACATAGATAAAGATCTCAAGGGATTGTTATATTAGGAAAATAAACTCTTCATTGAACATATTATCAACCTCAAGTTGATTGATGAGAAACACTATAAAATGAAGATCTTGTAGCAAAGGCAAAATACTAAAACAATAAGGGAGTCCCACAGTCAAATTCTTTGACTTTAAAATATTCTTTTATAACTAAACATATATTTTTTTGAAAAGGGGATATTCTCTTGTAAAATCATGTGCAATATTTTAAATCACGTTACTTATAAGTCAATATTTTAGAAAGTGTTATTAAATATAGAACATTGTAGAAGGACATTTATCCTAGACACTTATACAATTGTCATTTGACATTATTAACTAACATACCTCCTTAGTATTATATAAAAGAGTTATTGTCATTTGTAAAAATGAGGGTGTTTTTGGATAAAAAACTTTATGTAAACTTTTGATAAACTAATACAAGCAAGTAATTATGCAAAGATTATCCAATATTTATTTGTGTGTTTGATATTATGGTTGCTCTCTCAATTATCTTTTTGGATGTTCAAGCTTGAATTATTTGTATGGATTTTAAACATGTGCATTTTAATGTAGAGTTGTCAATTTGTGCTTATGCTATATTTATTGAATGATCTTACATTCATTTCATTTTTTTTACTTTGCTTGTAGATGTGCTAATGTAATATTCTTGTAGGGTAAATCTTTAAATTGAATTTGGTTCTTATTTGCATTGTTTCTACTATCCTTAGATGTTTGACTAATATATGATACGATATGATAGATATTTCATGTCATATATTTGTTTAAGTGTATTTTTAGAAGAAATTTAATCTCTATCATAATTTCTTGATGGAAAATCATAACACCTTATTTCTTCCCTACCCTTCCTTTTTCCACTTTTTTTTGATCAACCCATTTTAGTTTTGCTTCCATTATAAATATACATATTATATAAGAGTTAGAACTTAGGTTTGATCATAATTCACTCTACCTTGTTTAAATCATATTCATATTTCAAAAACAAGCCATTCAGCCATGGTTTCTCTCAACAACCAAATAGTTACATTATGAGTTTGGTGAAATAGTTCATCTTCTTTGCCACTACTCCACTAAATATATGAATAAAATCACATGTAACTCATGAAATGGATTCTTTTAATAAATAAATGAGAAGTATTTCTCAAATACTCTAAACCCCTTTGATACACTTTTAGGCATCAATAATAGGTGAACTAGTAGTCAAGTGAAGTCCACCTTAATGTAATCCAACTTTGGGAAGGGATGAATTCAACCAAAGACATAGATGTCAACATATTATGGTTATGGAATATTTAATATCCCATAGGGTTCTAAAGTAAACTAGTGTCATCTGACACCTTAGGATGACCTATCATAATACTTCCCATTCTAGTCATAGCAAGGAAACAAATATGGTACTATCAATACATAGTTTGACTAAAAAGTACATTAATATTTTCTTATTTAAAGAAACATTCACTAAAAAATATTAATAGAAAAGGATGTGATACCAAATGAAATGAACCCAAACAAAATCACAATTTAATTTTTAAAACAAGAGTTCAACCTTAGATAAACATTTTTATACACAAGTTATAATAATGTGTTTGGAAGCTATTCATTATAATGCTTAACTTGACAAGGAGTAAAAATAAATATATGAGTACCACTTTTACCAATCCACACTTCCTATATTTTGAAGGAGTTTTTCAATCCTAGATATCACTTAACCTCCTAAGTAAAACTCATTATTATATCATTCAAATAATTTCATTAAAATTTAAAAATGTTTCACATACCATTATTTAAACACAACCCATTTCTATTGGGTTCCATATAACATGATAATCCCAAGGAGGATTTAAATCCATAGCTAGTGATAGACTAAATACATTCATGGTCATTATGAGACATAGGAAGGGTGGATAATAAGATAATCAACTGAACTCAATATGATGTTTTGAAACTAAGGTATTTATTTATCCATTCCTTTCTTACTATAGTCCAGGTCCTATAATATCCTCTAGGATTAAATTTAATTTTGATGATAATGATTTATATGGTCCCCCGTTTACATAAATTAGTTACTCATTAATATAATGAAGATGAACATACTAAGAATCACTATTCTTTGTGAACTAGTTATATAGATCATCTTTCCAAGTGGTTAACTAAACTCAAAATATAAATTAAATAATATTATAACTCCTTAATCCATAAATATTATGGAGTATAGGAAACCACTAAAATTTTATAAGTTCATTTCCCCTTAAGAATCCTTCTTAATCTAATTTAGACAATTTATCGTTAATTCATGAAAGTGAATTCATTTTAAGGAAAAATATTATCTTAATGATTTAATGTCATTTTAATGTATATTAAAAAAAGTATGACCCTTAACATCTAGACATTTTATTTTAAGTTAGAAAAGGCAGCTACATACATCTCAAAAGAGATATAAAATAGCTCCAAATATAGGTTAGTTTGATATAGGACTTAGAAGCTCAATACAAAAAAATTAAATTATTAATAATATTTAATCATTATATCACACTTTTATATGCTAAATTGAATGTAAAAATTAAACCAACTTAGGTTATTTCATACCACTCCCATTATTTGAGCCTAAATGGTATCCAAAATTTTATGGATAATAATAATTGTTGACCAAGTTTTACTCCCAAGTCAAAATGGTCAACCCCTATAGGTTAATTTTTTTTTCATATGGTTCTTTAATATTTTATATTGTTAATATTGTCTTATAATGGTCTTCAAGTTGTCATATTCATCCTTATTTATCACTACTTAAGGTTTGGGTCTTTCATGTACTTGTATAGTCAAAAGGTCATTTATGAGATTATGGTGTTGTCATTTGTGGTAAAGGTCATATAATTATGATGATTCATTAAATGAGGTTTTTTATATGTTTTAAAATTCATGTTGTCATTCACTAACCTTCTATCATTTTTGTCATATACATCTGAAAGTCTTAAGTCACCTTTGTAGGCTAAAATTTAAGAATGGTAGATACTATCCTCAAGGAAAAACATTTAAAAATGTTTTATGAAGTGCATGACGTAAAATAATAGTTAGAATATGGTCATATATTGATAAAATTATAGATCAATTCCTAAATTAAGAGAAACACTCATTTTCAAGTAGTTACAAGTACTTGTAGGGACTTGGGAGATATATTTGTAGGTAAAAATGGTTCAAAGTAGTACATTCATCTTCCAAAATATAGATTCACACTTGGAATGAAATTTTAGGTCTCAAAGATGAAAATAACTCTCTCTCTCTCTCTCTCTCTCTCTCTCTCTCTCTCATCCATCACCCCCTTCACAAGCACATAAAGGCAAATTTCAAATACATAGTATTGCTAGGAGAGAGTAATTTGGAAACTAATATATTAAAAAAATTTAGGGGTCATAAACACCTTAAATTTTGTGCAACTATTTTAAATATTCATTCCCTATCCTTTATGAACAATCATTAAGAGTGCAAGGAGGTCATTATGTCTTGTCCATTCAAGAAGGGTCTATTTTTTATTTTGTTTCTTCACTTTAGATTTAAATGGAGGATAATGGATTTTTTGAGATGTTTTCAGAGATGAAATGAGTCATTTTTGTGTCATGTTCATCAATCAACTCAACCTTATGAGGTTTTTTAAATAAATAAACTAGTGTCTTAAATATATGAAGCATATCACCCCACCTACAAGCATTTTGGTTGGTTTGATGTTTTTCCATACCTCAAAGTTTAAATGTTCCTAATTATTTATGGAAAATCCATCACTCTCAGATGATTCATATTATCTCTCCTTAAAAATTTGTTTTTTTAGATAGTCCTCTAAGATGTGTCATGTTTCTTACTTTTTGGAAACATGGTATAGTTCATGAACAACTCCCTATAGGCCTTATTGCCAAACTTAGCATAAATAACAATTGAGCATCAATGATATCATGTGAAAGAACAATTTAATAATTTGAGGTCTAATATAATGATATCAGGGTTCAAATATACTCTCAAACAAATGTTGGAATGTGTTTTAGCCACCCACAAGTTTACAGTCCTATAGGTGAGCATTCATGGTCCTTAGGTCTCATGTTGATTATACTCAAACAATGGAAAGACATTATGTAGGATAATAAACACTCATGTGACCTTAAAATACCTCACTAAAATCATGAAAGAGTATGAATTAATATATGGACTCCAACCTTCATGTATAAGCTTTGCACAGGAGTTGACCTCATAAATACACTTGTACATTCAAATCGATACTTTGAAATTGCGTAGTGTTAGTAACAAATTAATGGAATTATAGAGGGATGAAAATAAAATAAAAATATTTGACACAATATCAAAGTGTAAAATACTTAATAATTTTTCTTGAATAGTCCACCTAAGAAAAAAGGTAGACCTGTAGGTTCTAGACCTGTAAATCCAAATTTTGGACAAAAACAAATTGTCATGTAAAGGAAAATAAGTGAAGGAAACATGAATCAATATATGCATGTGATAAAACACAAATAAATTATGAATCCTATTATTTTTTAGAATTAAAATGTTAACATAACTAATGTCATAACCACTAAAATAGTATAAAGGCCTAGATACTTATACATCCTATGTATGAAGACAAGAAGAAAAGTTTGTAGATGCTATGAGAGGATAATTAATCTTTCAATATGTTTAGAAAGTGTCTTAAATTAATTAAAATATTTTCAAGGTGTTTAATTAAATTTAAGAAATTTTTAAGCTTTAAACATAACCAAGGTCCCAAAAATGACCATCTACATCCATGTGTTGGACACAGGTAGAAAAGAGAGTGTATTTTGTGAATATGTAAGGTTTTGGGTAAATGAAAGGTTTTAATATTTTAATAAAATATTAATTATATTTTAATGCTCAATTATTTATATTATAACCTTAGACTTCAAAATACAATCAAAATTCCAAATGCAATCAAAATATCAATTGATTACCTACAAGTTTGCTTAGGTGAATCAAGCTAGTTTCAAGCTGGAACAAAAGAGAGAGTGCACACAAATAACATTAGATTTTAGCTTATGTGGATATAAAAATTCAAAATGTCATTTAAGGAGTAATAAAATTAAATAAGATTAGAATAAGTGACCTAAATAGGAATCACCAAAACCCTACATACATATCATTAATGTGCCATCTACAAGCTTACTTAAATCGAAAGGTGTCTTTTGGTTTGAGAGATATATAGGTGTAAGAGGAATAAAAAAACTTAAAATTTATTTATTAATTCTATTATGAAACCATATAGTCCTCAAGGTTAACAAGAAGGGTGACAATGTTTATAGGCTCTATTCAGGCCTGTAGATCCTAAGATCAAGCACATAGCCTATATAGATAGTCTTGGGAGGATTGATATATTGAAACTAACATGAGGACCTAGATTCATCATTAAGTGCATAATTTTATCAGACCCTAAAAAATCATTCACAGGTAGGGGAAGATATCAAAGTGGTAATTTGGCTTGTGAGGTCACATTGAACTATTTGGGTGCATGACTATAACCCAAAACTAGACTTTCTCTTACTTTTTTGGACCATAAACCTATGAAAAAGATAAAATGGATTTAAATTATGGTTAAGGGGCCCATAAAATTACATCTCCTAACAATAGTTGTTCATTTAGGTCTCTAACCTTCATGAAAAATGCCTACGACTATAGACTACTCTCTAATGTCATGGAAAAGACCTAAGGAACACCTTCTCAAGCTTATAAATATACATAAATATTGTATGGGAATTTTATGTCTTATCAATAGTTTATTAGGATAATTTACTAGAAATTTATGGCATTGGTATAGGATTTGAGGCCCTAGGGTTTATGAACAATCATTAATAACTCAAACCACCTTAAACCCTCCTAAAACCCTAGTAAAGACTCAATGAGAGAGACTAACCTCCAAAGTTAATTAAATTAATCTTTTTTATCTTGAAACCACTTGAACATAATTCTATAAAATTTGAAGGTTCTTTACATCTACTTTGTTTTTACCTACAATTGTACATATTGTATTTAATGCCATGTTTTACAAGGTTTTAAGGTGTTTTGAAAGTTTTGGAGAAATGAAACACTTAAAATATTTTGTGGAGGGTTATTTGAGATGTATTATACATATTAAAACTTAAAACACCTAAATTTTAGGTTTGGGAGGATAGTTTGAAAAAGGCTTAAGAAAGGACTAGTTTGTTGGACCACTTCATGGTTCTCATACCTACACAAGGACTTAAGACCTCAAATTTGGAATGGAGGTTGGTTAAAGGATATGGAAATTGAATAACACAATTTTTTATGGTTTCAAAAGTCTTTTAGAGGTTTTAAGAAGAAGATAAATCTTGTAGGCAAGGAGGCCTAATTGAGGCCTAATATAGGAAAGAAAACAATAAAAAAAAGACACTTTCACTTGGTCTCAAGAGATGAAACCTGGCATGGAGATGTAAGGGGATAATTTATAATCAAATATATTCCCAATTTTATAATATTGTCCATACATTATTATACATAAGGAGGTTTACATGTTTTTATTGCTATAAGTATTTGAGGGTTAATGAGAGTATAAGGTGGAAGATGGAGTCTTTGGGGTTATTTCATGAAGATAAACAAATATATTTAGGTATAATAAGGTATGAGAATTAATTTCATTCATAAAAAATTCCTTTATGAATAAGAAGTTAATTTTTAAGACAATCAGGTAAGGTTTGGCATAGTAGACCAAGGGATTTCAAGACACCCAAGGAGTTAAGTGATGATTTCCACTAAAATGTCTAAATAAAGGAGTTTAAAAAAGAATTATAGGTCTCAAAGATGAGTTATAAAATTTATTCATGATTATATGATGAGTAATAATCCCATTTTTGACTCTTCACATGCAAAGAAGGGCAATTTTGAAGAGAAAGATCAAGGTGTCAAGCAAGTTTGAATTCTTATGCCAATTAGATGAGAATGCATATTCAAGTATGTAACAAATGTCTTTGGGAACATTATTAGACTATTTCATAACTAAATTATTATTTCTAAATCATTTTAAACAATTTTTAATCTCATTATTCTATTCCCCTCTCTCTCCCTCCCTCATTTCTCTATATATGATGCCTATTTTGGCATTATAAGACATCCACATTTGGTATAGCAAAGCCTTGTTGAGTTGAATACTAATTTTTAATTTGAAATAAATATTTAATGTTGGTTTTAGTTCCTAAAATTATTATATAAGTGTGTGACTTAGTCTATTCTTAGATGACAAGTGATAGTTCTCTTTCCTTGCATTCATCTCACTCTTTCATGATTTATGTGAGTAATCCTCCTTTTACTAGGTCACATGAATTTTAAATGGTTGATTTGTGTGTATTTAAGTGTGACTAATATTACTAGTGTCTATTATAATACCTAATATTCATATAATTTTATAAATAAATTGCATTCTACCTTCATGTTGAAACACTTTAGTTAAGAGAACTTTGGGTTTCGAGATTAGTTTTGTAAGTTGTCTTCCATAATGAAGATTCAAGTGGGATTGTGGAGTTTATCATTGTGTATCACCTCCATTATATTAGTGTTTAATATTATTCTATCCCTTTTTATTCAAATATAGTAGGTTAGTGGTTATTTATAGGTGTTGTGCATGGGAGATATCCTATAATCTAGAAACTCACCTCTAAGAATTGTCACCCACAATAGATGAGGTGTTTCAATGTTATCCCAAATTTAAGGAGGATAGAGTATCACTCACTAGGGTGAAAATTAGGGTGATAATAGTTTTGGCATGTATAGAAGGACCTCATGATCCAAGAAGTTATCTAAGGTGGATGATGATCTTCACAAATCTAAAGTTGTAAAGATTCCTTCATGTAGTATCTAGTGACTCTGAAGTTATTAGACCTTAGTTGTAGACTAGTGCCCAAATTTCATGCCTAAGGTAAACACAATATATTATACTAAAGTTATTAATTTTTAATTTTTATATTTTCTTTATTATTAAGTTATATCAAATAGGTTTGCTAATACCCATTAATATTCAAATAAGTCTTTTATTACTCACATACCTATTAGGAAAATCTTTTTGGGTCCAATTTGCAATATGGTAGCCCCAAATAACCTTCCCTTTTCTGAATTTAATGGACATAGTAATTTATCACTTGATCACTATGATGAAATTCCTATATTATCCCTTGAAAGTGTGCCTTAATACATGGGATAAATTGCCATTACTCATATTAAACACATAAGGAACATTGCTATCTTTTCCAAGATACATAACATCACTAAAGATAATTTTACATTAGATTATTGGATATTTATATCAAGGGGAATTTCCTTGATTGGTATGGTACTTTGGCTCCCTATTATATCACTACATGGTATCAATTTTTTGATACTTTGAGAAGGAGATTTAAAGACAAATTTGATCATTTGTCTTTGACCAAGAAGATTACTACCATAAAGAGAGAACCTCAAGAGACCATACAAGACTTCAACACAAGATTTAAAAATACATGGGATAGGATACAAATCTTGGTAAGTCCTACTACATGTCAATATTTTATTTGCTATCTCAAAGCTTTCTGTAGTGACATATCCATGATGATTTTATCAATGGGAGGGGATATTATACCTAATGCCTATGAGACTACTATAAGGGCTGAGAGTTACCTTATATAGGTTGGGAAGATATATCTTAGACAAAATATGTTTCTATTCCCTAATGTTTAAACTCCTATACACACTATCTCTCCCATCGCCACACCCAAACATAAACAAACTACCTCTATTCAGTTAAGCAAGTCAAGATAGGAAGATCTAATCAAGGATCTTAGATAAGAGAATCAAACACTTAGGATGTAGCAAAAACAAAAAAAATAATTATATATATTCAAGATAATTATCATCCCTATCATTATTATCAAGCTCTTATACCAAATTTTCAAGGCCACTATCAAGGATAAGGTAACTAACTCATGTAAATCAATACAATGATCAAAATCAAAATGATCCTTATAATTCAAAAGAACTTGTACCTATTCAAAATGATCTTGTATAATATAATCAAGAGCATCATTTATGGGATTAGCCTCATGACTCTTATGAAAATGAGACATTCAACCAAGCCTATATGGCATAATTGGGAAGAATGCCTAGTATAGGAGAAATCCATGGAGATGGTGATCAAGTAAAAGCTACCTTGATGAACTAATTTCAAGGAGACTCATGTGCAGTCAAATACCAAGGTAACTTGAACATAGGATAAAATTCCATAGTTACAAAGACAAGGTCAAAAAAGAGAGTGATTGAATAGGTACAAGGGATAAGTGGTGGTACAAACATGAACTCATAAGCATCTCAAAGAGAATGTGTGTAAAATATACTCCCTATGGCTCTATTAAGTCAAAAAAATTAGAATTATAGAGATCCTATAATGCATCAATTAACACATGGTATTGGTGGTAATATGGATTCTAGAAGGCATGAAAAGGTTATCATCTCCCCTATGGATATTATTGAGCACATGAAAAATGTTTATGTAAGAATCCAAATATGGGATAAATTTTCCATTCCTAGACAAAGAGATCTATTCCAAAATGAGTTCTCTAATCTCAATGCAAGACCTAGTCATCCTAGTGAAAGAGGGGTAGTATTATAAAAATAATTGTGTACTAAGGATGGGTAACCAATAAAAACTAAAAGAAAAGATAAATCTCCTCCATTTTACCTTTCCATAATCCTTAGAGACTCATTGGTTCATAATTGTTTGATTGATAATGGGGCAAGCACCTTAGTCATAACAAAACAAGTAGCTGACAAGCTAAATTTGAAGTATGAATCACACTCCAAGAGGGTCTTATAACTAGATGGATCAGCTACCAGGATAGTTGGAATCATTAAAGGTTTATAGCTCATTCTTCATGATTTTCCTACCTTATATATCTCTCAAGATGTTATGGTTGTGTATTTTACACCTCAGTTTTTCCATTTATGTGTCAAGGGATGTTAATTATAGGATTATATGGTACTTGATTTCATATTAGTCCCATATGGAATTTAGGACCAGGTATGGTATTAAGGTTTAAATCAAGTCTAAACCTTTGGCTAAATTTAAAGTGGAACATTATGTACCTAACACAAAATATGAATTTCACTATCAATGAGGAGGGAGACCATCCTAATGACCAAAAATATTGTACACCTCTTGATGGCATAGATGATCTATACCTTGATGAGTGGGGAGATGATTATTAAGGGTATGATCCATACAAAATCATTGAAAAGATAGGTATGAGAAAATATATCATTCATGAAGAGTGTGATTAGTTCCCTGAGGTGACTTATGATGATGTTTTTCAACAAGATCCATGGGGTAAATATTTTTTGCATATGGATTATGATGATGATGTTTCAAATGTACTAGAATATGGTGGCCAAAGTGAGGATGCATTTATGTCTACTAAAGAAGAATATATTCATGAGTATGGGACTCAAGAAGGATATGATAATATGTGGCAACAATATAATGCCATAATGAAAGAATTTGAAGATGTAGGTGGGCCCATAGTTCTTCAAAAGAGACATGATCTTGATGATGAGGTCAATCATGGATCTAATAAGCATAAATAAGAGTGTGATTTACTAATAAAGTAGAAGGTAATATTTAAGGAACATGATGAGGTCAAGATAGAATTTTTTAAAGGTAAGGAGCAACATAGACACTAAGTTAATATGAATTCACTTACTAATGTATTTAGATATTAAAAAATATAGTATTGGTGATTTTAGACATCAAAAACATCATAGATAAAGTGAAGGTGAAGTTTGGAAGAGTTTCATGATTCTTAAAGAGCATATTGAGAAGTACCAAGTGAGCATAGAAGAGACCAAGCAGGCTGCAATGTCAAAAAAGAATTAAAGAGATCTAAATGAACCATTCAAAGTAGATATAGGTGATGTACTTGTATATAGTAGAGGATTAAATAATGGAAAGCCATTTAATCACCTTCATAAATAAGTTTTCATTGATAAAAAATCATCATATGATGGTTTTTTTCTTGTAGAGCAATAATGATTCAAGAAATATTGTTTTTGAACTTGGTTGAATCAAGAGGAGTTATTTCACCACTTCAAACATTTTTTGAGGTCTTTTATATAATATATTAGGTGTGTTTTTTTCCATAAGTTCTTGACACAAGATATTTTGAGTGAGGTTTTTGTTGTGTACTTTCCCTAAATTGCTTTAGCATAGTGTGTTTGCTTCTTATTGTGTGGTTTGGTGTGAATTTGAATCTTCAATAGGCATGTTAGTTTTAGATTACAATATACGAGTGATTCCATTTTCCAATGGAATAATAAAACCACTAATCTATTAGAATTGTAGGCATTATACCCTTGTGAATCACCAAATTATTGACCAATTTTTAATCCCAATCTAAAATCGTCAACCCTTATAAGTTTGAAATTTTTAATAGGGTTCTTCAAGCTTGTATATTGTTAATATGGTATTGTAATGGTACTCAAGTGGTCATATTCATCCTTGTTTAGCATTTATTAAGGCTTGGGTCTTTCATGTGTTTTTATAGTCTTAAGGTCATTTATGAGATTATGGTGTTGTCATGTGTGGTCAAGGTCATAACATTGTGATGATTCATTAATTGAGGTTTTTTATATGTTTTAAAATTAATATTGTCATGCACTAACCTTTTATCTTATTTGTCATATACAACCTAAAGTCTTAAGTCACCTTTTTAGGCCAAAATTCAATAATGGTATATACTATACTCAAGGAATTATTATAACATGATTGATGTCATATGATATTTAGAACATGGTTGAAGTCCTAATAAACATGTATTTCAATGCCTAAATTGAGAGAGATACCCCTTTCTAGTTAAATATAGGCACTTTTACAAACTTGGGAGATCTATTTGTAGGTGAAAATGATTTAGAGGATTTTATTTATCTTCCACAAGTTAAATTCACACTTTAAATAAACTTTCATATCTTAGAGATGAAAATAACTCTCTCTTTCTCTCTTCCATCTCTCTATTCACAAGCTCATAAATGTAAATTTAAAATGCATGGTACATCTACGAGAGAGAATGTTGGAATCTAAAATATTAGGAAATGTTAGGGGTCCTAGGCACATTTAATTTTATGGAATTGGTTTGAAAATTCATTCAGTCTCCTTTATGAGTGGTTATTAAGAGTGTAAGGAGGTCACTATGTCTTATTCATTTAAGTAAGCTCTAATTTTCCTTATATTTATTCACTTCATAGTTAAATGGAGGAGAATATACTTTTTGACGTGTTTTTAGATATAAATTTAGTCCTTTTAGTTTTATTTTCATCAATAAACTCAACCTTATGAGGTTATTTCAACAAGGAAACTAGCGACTCAAGTATATGAAGCATACCACCCCAGCTACAAGCATTTTGGCTGGTTTGAAGTGTTTCCATATTTATAAGTTTAGAAGTGCCTCATTATCCATGTACAATCAATAAATATAAGATAATTCATGTGTTATCTCATTGAAAATTAGTTATTTATAGATAGCCCTCTCAGATGTGTCATGTTTATTATCCTTTATAAATATGGTATAGTACATTAACAATTCCCTACAGCCCTGATTGCGAAATCTAGCTTAAATAACAATGGAAGATCAATGATATCATGTGATATAAAAATTAAATAATTGGATGTCTAAGATAATGATAATGGGGTTAAATTATACTATTAAATAATTTTTGGAATGTGTTTTATCCACCCATAGGTCCGTAGACCTATAGGTGAGCATTCATGGGTCTTAGGTCTCATGATGATGATAGTCAAAAAATATAAAGATATTTAATAGGATACTAAAAATGCATGACAATAATAAACCCCACTAAAATCATCAAAGAGCATGAATAAATATATGGACTCCAACCTTCATGCATAAGCCTTCCATAAAATATGACATCATAAATGGACTTGTACATTCAAATGGCAAATTTTAAATTACATCATGTTAGTATGATATTCTTAATATTATTGAGGGGATGAAAATAAAAAATAAGAGTTGATACAATATAAAAGTGCGGAAGACTTAATACATTATATTCAATAGTTCATCCAAGAAAAAGGGTAGGCATATATGTTCTAGACCTATAGGTCCTCATTTTGGACAAAACAAAATTCTCATGTAAATGAAAAGAAGTGAAAGAAACATGAATCACTATAGGCATGTGATAATACATATATTGAAATATAATCCTATGCTATGTGAAAATCAAAAGGTTGACATGTCTAATTTCATAGCCACTATAGGAGTCTACAGGCCTAAATACTTATGCATCTTATGTATGAAGATAAGAAGAAAAGTTTGTAGATGTTATGAGAAGATAATAAATCTTGAAGGATGTTGAGAAAGATATTCCAAAGAGGTAAACTATTTTCAAGGTGTTTAATGACTTGTATAAACTATCTAAGCTCTATACACAATCAAGGTCCCAAAAATGACCACCTATAGCCATATGTTGGACACATGTAGGAAAGAGAGTGTATGTTGTGAAGATGTAGGGTTTTGGGTCCAAGAAAGGTTCTAATATTTCAATACAATAGTAATGATATTTTAATGTTCAAATATTTATATTAGAATATTAGACTTGAAAATATGACCAAAACTCCAAATGCAATCAAAATCTCAAATAATCACCTACAAGTTTGCTTAGATGAATCATGATGGTTTCAATCTTAAAGAAAAGAAAGAGCACAAATAAAGGAAATTGAAGTTTAGCTTAGGTGGATAAAAAATTTCAAAAGGGCATTTGAATCCTAATAAGCTAAAAGAGGATTTGAATAAGTGACCCAAATAGGACTCACTAAAACCTTGGATACACACAATCGATGTGCCATCTACAAGCCTACATAGAATGAAGGGTATCTTTTGGTTTAAGAGATATAGAGGTTTGAGAGAAATAAAATGACTTGAAATTGATTTATTAATGGTCGTATGACACCATATAGTCCTTAAGGTTTACAAGAAGGGTGGAAATTATTGACCAAATTTGGTCTGCATACCAAAAATGTACCTAGTCCAAGAGTTTAGTGGAGAGAGCAAGATCTTGAGGTTAGAATAGTCCAATGATTCAATTTGAGAAGATTTTTGGATGTAATAAGTGGACCTAATGAGATCATGTAGAGTGAAAAGATTTTTAAACACTTTAATATCACCTAAAGTGTAAGTTGTTAATTTCTAAGGGATGAGTCTAGAGTGTTGAAGAGACCTTATGAGATGTTATAAGTGCTTGGGATGAGTATGGAAGTACATATAATTCATCTAGTTCTTCATTTTTTTAATCTTGACATTTTGAGTCAAATGAAAAAAATGATCAGTAAAAACTTTGTTGATGTCATCATTTCCATGTGTGGATGAGTTAGGGAAAATCAATTGTATGGGTTTGCTCATGTTTGTGCCTAGTTTATATGTACCAAGTTTTTGGTCCTCTACCAAAGTTCATAAAAATATATGGAGATCCAAAGTTGGCCTCTTATCAAAATTCAACTATTTTCCCCATACTTAGCCATTTTCAAATAATTTCAAGAAAATTCAAGTGAGCATCTTCACATAGCTATATCTCACACATGAGGTAGTTATAAAGGAAACTGGTCACATGGGTTTGTTTATCTTGGTATTTAGTTGTTAAGTGATAAGTTTTTGAGAATATACCAAAGTTAAAATTAAATTATACATGATCAAAGTTATCTCCTGAATTATATTTTCCTAATTTTTCCATACTTAGCCAAATAAGCTCGGTCATCACCAAGATGTCACACAATAACAGATATAGACCAGTCAACTTCAGAATTTTATATCTTCACTGATAAGGCTCCTGATAATATTGCATCAAATGGGTTTATTATGTTTGGTAAGAAGAACATGTCTTGAAAATTTGTTAGTTTCATGTCTTTTGTGCTTCAAGTTATAAATCTACAAAGTTGGTCAAAAAATATAAGATGGTTGTGCAAACATCAAGTTTTAGATAAAGAAAATGAAATTTGTTTGAGCTTAAATTTGATGCTCATGCAATTTTCAATACTGCTCATTTGAACATAATTTTATGGGATTTAGGACACTAATTTTAAGATCATGAACTAGATATTGGATTTCAAATAGTGGGTCCTAATAGATCAATGGTTGGCATTTAATTGAGAATTTAGACCTAACAGTGAGTAAAGGTCAAAAGGGTCAAAGGATATTAAGAAAAAATGCATACATGATAAGTGGCACAAATGGGTTCAATGTGTAGAATATTGATGAATCATGAGAATCTATGAACATGTAGATCAATGGAGTGAGGCAGAGTCAATAAGTCAACATATTTGTAGAACCAATAAGCATAAAGAGAGTTGGGTAGCATGGAAAAGGTTTGAGTTAGAAATTGATAGCCAAAAAATAAAGGTAATCTCATGACATTTTTGATAGAAGTTAAATAAGTTAAAATGGACCCATGAAAAGTAAATATCAAGGAGCCAAGCTTGAAGGTGAATGAGGGTTGAACTAGGGCCACATTTCAGAGACCAAGCATCATAAATAGAGATTCATATAGGTAAAATATATATTTTAGATCTAATATAAAAGGAAAAAATATACAAGTGATTATGAAGCAGAGTTGAGCTATTTGCAGGCTTTCATAGATATTACAACTATGTGAAAACCAATGGTCTAAGATTGGTTTTCACTTATAATGAACCTATGTTTGATAGAGTAGAAAATGTAGACCATAAAGACATGTTTTTCATATCATCATGCTGACATTTTTGATAAGCAAGTTCATATGGTCACCTAATGCATATGTGGCACATTTTAGTAAATTCTAAAACATGATTCTTATCAGTAGATCAAGTAGATAATGACATGGTTCCAAGAAGAGACCTGGTAATTGGATAAGGATAATGGACATTTAATTATTTTATATAATTTATTCCTTATTGATAAGATCTTGAGTCGACATCCTCAAGAGCGCTTATCTATCAAAAGTGGATGGGCCTTTTTCAATGCACATCTCTCTCTCTCTCTCTCTCTCTCTCTCTCTCTCTCTCTCTCTCTCTCTCTCTCTCTCTCTCTCTCTCTCTCTCTCTCTCTCTCTCTCTCTCTCTCTCTCTTAGTGTGGAATTATAATACATAAAAATTATCTCTATATCCCTCTTTTTGCTATGACCAAACTCTACCAAAATTTGTACTATGACACCTTTTTAATGCAATAAAGACTGAATTCCATCTTTTCCAAAGCTAGATTGAAGTGTGTTTCACAAATTCATTTACTATCATTAAGTGAATGTATATTCCTTGCTTATTTCTAAGTTTTTATCAACATTATAGGTCATTACAAGTGTAGTTTAATATTTATTATCTAGTTTAAAAGTGGATTTTTTCCCTCTCTCACTATTTTTAAAACTAATTAATGCCTTATTCTAAAATATTTATGTAAGATTGATATTATTTGGTCTTGAAATTATCTCATAGTGTATATTATGTGAGTATAAGTGATCAAATCATTGGTGCATAAGCCATTTTTACATAATTTTATAAGTTTTGTCAAATCTCTCTCCCTTTTCCAAGCAAGTGCTAGTTTAATATTAGTGTAAGTGATAGATCCATATTGAAGCCAACCATATCCAAAGGTCTAATACATTATTAGGATATGCATATATTATGATTAGTCTCATGTTTGACTATATTTGAGTAGGAATATCTAAATAATCCCCATACTTAGTTAGGGTGTAAATATAGAACACCAATAGTTTTATCACACCTAGTGCGACCAAGTTTATTTAGCATATTTAAAGATTGAGAAGAAGAAATTGTGGTATAAAGAAAGATATACCATCATAAAAACTTGAATATCCTCCAAGTTGTAGAATTCATAACATCTTCAAGATAGTGCTTTCATGTTAAAGGATACAACAAGATATCAAGTAAAGGTACTCCTTTTGAACATATTGAGTTGTCTTCTAATTCTAATAAAAGATCAATATTCAATAATACAGTACGTTATCTTCCAAAGTAGCATTAATCTATTGATCATTCTATTATTTTAGTTTAATGTATTTTTAGAATAAGATAAATCCTTTTTACCCAAATGGTTATCAAGAATTAAGTGTTTGTCCCATTTAATAGGGGTAGTCCCCTGAATTTAGCCTAATATGATGAAATTCTTATGTTTGTTCTAAAAACTATCTCTATATTATTTTGATAATGGGATAAAAACTAATACTATTGAGCATATCTAAGATGTTTCCCATTTATGTTCTATTCATAACATTACTCAAGATAATGTGGGTATCATATTGTTTATTATTTACTTTAAGTGAAAAGTATTTCAATGGTATAGGAATCTTATTTTGACCTCAAAACAACTAAATACTATAAAATGGTACCCCCATGAATTCATGTTTGATATTAACCTTAGATTTTAAAAGACATGGACTAAGATCCTTGTATTAGTTAGACCATCCCAAAATTACACATTTTTGTACTATCTAAAGGCCCTTTATTATGATATAAGAGTTATGATACAATTTATGGGTGGTAATAACTTTTGAAATGCCTATGAAATTGATATAAGGGCAGAAAATAGCTTAATAAAAGATGGTAAACTTGCTTCAAGTCCTGTAATGTCCATATTCCTAGAATTGCTACCTATGCCTCCTCTTCAAGTTCCCTAGATTCCATTTATAGCCGCTATTCAATCTCTAAAAGTCTAAGTTTTAACCCCTCCTAATCAATCTAGTGAGATTGATGATCTAAAAATCATGTTACAAGAGATTGAAAATGAGATTGTTTCACTCAAGAGACAACAATATCAAGGTAGACCTTACCAATAGCAAAGCTATAGTACATATCAATCTTTCAATAACCAAATACCTCCTTATCAAGGTTTCAAGGATAATAGGAAACCTTATCAAAATGAAGGAGATATAAACCAAACTAAGATGTTTTCAACATTTGATCCTAATGTACCTTCCAATTTAAAAGATATTATTCCCCAAAATAACTCGATGCAAGATCTAGGTTGGTAGCCTTCCAATCTAAATGAAACTCAAAAACAAGCCTTCATATCATAAGAGATTACTATGCCAAAAATGACACAAGAATAATTATCTCTTTAAGTTGGTAAGTATCAAGACATGAATATGGCAATCCAAGGAGATGCTTAACATGTTCTAAGACAACCTAATGCTATCAATGTTAATTGGCATTTTAGTGATCACATTGCATTAAACTAAGTTGGTGAAAATATCTTCACAAATGGTCAAGTGGTATCTCTAACTAAAGTGAAAAGAATAATAGTTGAGGAAAATTAGTATGTGAGAAATACTTTTATTGTTCCTAATTTTTTTTTGAAGAGTGTCAAGGATCATGTTGTTGTCCCCATAGCACAAAAGTTTCAAAATGTAGAGACATTGAAAGCTCCCCAAATGCCCCTCACTAGAGAAAAACTAATGGATCAAAGATTGTAACCAATGTTTAGTGAAATGGATTTTATAATTATTGTTCAAATGAATAAATCAAATTTTAGTATGAGCATGTGGGAGCATGCTTATTTAAGGAATTTTAGATCTTAAGGTATCTAAAGAACCAACTGAAAAACAAGGAGCTGTCTTGGCCAATTTAGACTAATAAACTAAGCAACCTAAACAAAAAGTACAAACATGATCATGGTAGACAAAATTAATGTCAAATAAAATAAAACCCCTCCCTTTTATCTCTATTTGATAGTAGGTGATTGTATAGTCCATAATTCTATGGTAAATAGTGGAGATAATAGCATTATTATGCCCAAACAAATTATTTATAAGCTTGATATTGTCTATGAGCCAAATACCAAAGTATTATTAAAATTATATGGCTCACTAATGAAGATATTATGCATAATCAATGGCCTAAACTGACATTACATTCTTTTCCCAATGTTGTTATTTAGTAAGATGTAGTTTTAGTAGACTTGTCTCCCTATTTTTTCATGTGCCTATTAAGAGATTTTACTTCAAAGATTGGAAGATATTTTTTAGTTGATTAGACCTATTTAATGTTTAAAAATAGGTATGGTACTAAATTAATAATCAATTCTAAACCTATTGGAAGATTCCATTTTAATCCATATATGCCAACCATGGTAAACACTAATTATGTTATCCTATATAAGGTACTAGAAAATAATGAAGTGAAATCAAAATCACCTCTTGATGGAGTCCCATATCTTTTCCATGATGAATGGACCTATGATTTTCATGGAAAGGATCCCTAATAGTTAATTCAATAAGAATTACTTGGTGCCTATTGTCTTCATAAAAATGATACACCAATTCTAACATTGATTAAAGTTGATCAACTAGTGATAGACTACGGAGATTATATTTTTATAAATCTAGGAACAAACATGGAACTAGAGATGGAATGATGTTAATTTATCCAACCAATCAAAGTTATTTTTATTATTTCAAGTTTTAGTTTGGTTATTTCAGTAATTTTAGTGAATATGAATCACCAGTGCATGATTTTTAATGGGCAAGAAAGATGAAGGTTAACTCCTTACATGTTTTTGGAGATAGTGAACTGGTAGTTCACCAAGGGGACTTAATATATATAAGAACCCACTACTTAGGTCCTATAATCATATATCATGGGACCTAGTTGATGAATTTCAAGCCTTCAATATTCAATCCATATCTAAAAATAAGAACAAGTATACAAATAGGTTAGATGTTATTGGGTCACAATTTACTATCCCAAATGCCATAAGAAATTAAAAAAATAATCACATATCAAGGTGATTATGAGAAATTATATACTAAATAGAATTTTTAGTAGTATGATGACCAAATTATGCAATTAAACACAAACAAGTTGCCTAAAGGGTTGGTCACCCTTGAAAATTATTAAATAGAGATGATGAATTAAGAAACGAAAAGTTTACTTTGTCAACGAAGGAAGAACACTACACAAATGTAGAGATTGAAACTGGCAAGAGTTTAAAGCTAGGGAAAGTTTCTACATCTTAAAAAAAAAGAAGCTTTTATTAAATTATGTTTAGGTTTTGTCAATATCTTTGCATGGTAGTATAATGACCTTAAAAGTTTTGATCCAAGTCTAGCTAAACGTACCATTGAGTTAGAATATGAGACTAGGCTAGTTGGACAAATACAAAGGCTAATTAACCCAAAGTGTAAACCTCTAATGATAGTTGATCTACATAATCTCATTAAGTCAGCTATAATATTTCAAATTAAGCACTCAACTTGGGTGGCAAACCTTGTTCTAATATGGAAGAAGAATGGTGAAATAAGGTTATGTGTTGACTTTTGTGACTTAAACAAGGCCTTTATTAAATACCACTATCCATTTCAATAAATGCAATATATTTTATAGCTATTTTTAGGTTTAGAAAGGTTCTCTTTATTTAATGGCTATAGTAAAATAATTAGATTTTGGTCAAAGAAGAAAACCTATTCAAAATAGCCTTCACTACAAAAAGGGGAACATTTGCATACAACAATATGCCTTTTGATTTATCGAATACTAGAGCCACTTTTCAGAAGACTATGTACATGTAATTTTAGGGTCTCCTCAACAAGTTTATTCTTTCTTATATAGATGACATACAAATATTCTCTAATAGTACATATGAGCATATGATTCATCTCAGACAAGTGTTTGAAAGGTCTAGGGAATTTGGAGTGTCATTGAATCCAAAAGTGTGTGTTTTCCATATATATGAAGGTAGAATTTTTGGACATGTCATTTCAAAAAATGGTACAAGAATAGATCTTGATAGGATAAAATCAATTCTTTCACTTTAATTTCCTAACCATAATAAATACTTACAAATATTTTTAGGCAATATCAAATTTATAAAGAGCTATATCTTAAATTTTTCTATTTTAGCTAGGCCACTCATAGCCATGCTAAAGAAGGGTCAAAATTTTAGTTGGTCTAGAGAAAGATTGAGAAGATTTGAAGAAATCAATAAAGCTATAGCCAGTGCTGCTACACTTTTGAGCCCTAAATTTACAAAGGATGTATTATTATATATCTATGCTAACATTGACACAATTTTAGGTATTCTCATGCTATATAGTCAAGAGACTTTATATCAGCCAATAGCCTTATTTAGTCAAAGCTTATAGGAATATTAACCTAGTTATTATTTTGTTGAGAAGAATGTTCTTTTAGTCATAAGGTCTCTTAAAAGGTTTAGGTACTTGGTATCCAATAATAAAATACATTTGATGTGCACATCCAAGTGTCAAATATTTTATCATGAATAAAGATATAAGTGACAAGAGAGTTGGTTGGATAACCAAAGTCATGGAATATGATATTGAGTTCAAGATCACAAAGCTAGTGAGAGGAAAATGACTTTGTGAACATCTAGCCCAAGATTTTAAAGAGTCTAATTAACTGGTTATGGTGTCAAATAATCAAGAAGTTATAGCTAATAAATCCTCATATTCCATTTGATTTCAAGATATGGTAAGGTATCTAAAATATGGTGTTTATCCTCTTCATCTCACTCCTTAAAAGAGGAGATATTTTATATTTTAGTCAACTCCTTTTCTTCTTGTTGATAATGTATTGTTCAAAAAGGATGTCAATGGCATACTGCTAAGATGCATAGAACCAGGTTAAAATAAAAAAGTCACATGGTAGTTCCATGATGGACATGATGGAGGACATTAATTAGTAAGGATCACAACCCACAAGATAAAGTGAAGTGGGTATTGTTGGCAAATTTTATTTGGTGATTGCCATGCATGGACTAGGAAATGTAGACAATATGCCATGTTTATTATAAAGTTGAAGTTTTCAGCCTTACCTCTCCAACCAATTTCAATAAATCAACCCTTTAGCCAATAGGGATTAGACTTTATTGGTGTTATCAATCCCACTTCAAGATTAGGACACAAGTATATCCTAACTACCACATATTATTTTACCAAATGGATAGAGGCAATATCATTAAGGGAAGCCAATGAAATCAATATTTTGGAATTTTATGAATGTTTTTATTACCAAATTGAGGGTCCCTTAAACTATAATTTATTATAATGTCATGGTTTTTTATAGGATCTAAGATCAGCCAGTGGGCAGCCCAACATAGTGTTTTCCTCAATACCTCATCAAACTATTATCCACAAGGAAATAAACTTGTTGAGTCCACTAAAAAGAATATTTTGAAGATCATCATAATGTAGAATAAAATCAAAGATCATGGCATCTCAATTTTAATTATAATTTATGGGCTGACATGATCACCTATAAAAGGTCAATTGCCAATTCTCCATACAAGGTAATATATGGCAAGGAATCAAGAATGCGTATTTCTCTTGAATTCCATAATTTGGAATTAATGCATCAGCTTAGAATTTTAGATAATGATCCAATAAAATAAGATATGGTCAGCTCATATATATAGAAGAGACAAGGAATTAGGCCATGTTGGCCATGGAGGCCTATCAAACAATGACAAAGAGATCTTTTGATAAAGGAACTTCTTCAAAAGCTTTCTAAGAAGGAGATTTGGTCCTCAAGTGGGATGAGGTTAGAGCTAATCCAAGAAAGATCACAAAATTTGATTCTCTCTAGAGTGGTTCATGTATAATCTCTAGATGTAAGTCTCACAATGCTTTCTAGCTCACAAGGATGAATGGGAGCTTCATATCCCAATAAATGGGATAGATCTCAAACACTATTATTAGAGAAAGATAAGACCCCTATACATAGTTAGTTCTTCCTTTTTTTATCTAAGTGTTTTTATAACACATTAGTTAGTTTCATTTCTATTTTGTCCCAAATAAGTGATTTTGTTAATAGTTGTTCATTAGTTTAGTTGCCTTTATTTTTTACATTAATTTCCCTACTTTCTTTTTTTTCTTTCCTTAGAAGATAGAATTGTTCTATCTTTAAAGTCAAAAGACTATCTTGCAGTCATATAAATAGTCCATGTATTGTCTATTATGAGTTAGAAGTCATGTATATGATTTGAGTTCTCAAGCATAACATGCATGTTTCCCAACTAAGTCATCAAAAATATTGATCAAATTTGGTCTACATACCAAAACTCTGCCTAGTCTAATATTTTAGTTGAAGGAGTAGTATCCTAAGGTTTGAATGGTCCAATGGTTTAGTGTGAGTATATTTTTTGATGGAATAAGTGGACTTAATGAGATCATGTAGAGTGTAATGCTTTTGAAAAACTGTAAGTTGACTTAAAGTGTAAGTTGTCAATTTTTAAGGGATGAGACTAGAGTGTTGTAGAGACATTATGAGATGTCAAAAGTGTTTGGGATGAGTATGAAATTAAATACCATTCATCTAGCTATTCATTGTGTTCATCTTGACATTTTGAATAAAATACTAGAAAGGATCAGTAGGTAATTTACTGATGCCACTGTTACCGTGTGTGGACAAGTCATGGAAAATTGGTCATATGGGTTTTTTCATATTTGTGCCAAGTTTATATGCACCAAGTTTCATGTCCTACACCAAATCACATCAAAATATATGGAGTTCTAAAGTTGGCCTCTCAGCCAAATTCTACTATTTTCCCATACTTAGCCATTTTCAAAGAAGTTCAAGAAAATCCAAGTGAGCATCTTCACAAAGATATATCTCACACATGTGACAGTCACAAAGGAAAGTGGTCACATGGGCTTGTTCAACTTAGTCCATAGTCTATATGCACTTAGTTTTAGATCATCGACAAAATCACATATGAAGTTATACATGATAAAAATTGGCTCCTCAGTCAGATTTCTCTAAATTTTCCATACTTATCCAAATGAGCTCTATTGTCACCAGGATGTCACATAAGAAGATATATAGACCAGTCAACTTGATAATTTTATATCTTCTCTTAGAAGGCTTCTAAGACTAGTATATCAGATTAGTTTGTTCCTTTTAGTAGGAATAACATCTCCTGAAAATTTGATAATTCCATGGCTTTTGTGGTTCAACTTATAAGTCTACAAAGCTGGTTAAAAAACATAAGACAATCACATAGACATCAAGTTTTAGACAGATCAAAGGAAATGCATTCAAGATTAAATTTGGCAATGACATGAAGGTCAATGACAATCATATGAACATCATTTGATGGGAGTGAGGATGCAAATTTTAAAATCATGAAATAGTCATTGGATTTCAAATAGTAGGTCCAACAAATCAATAATTAGCATTTGATCGATCATTTAGATCTAATGACAAGTAAAGGTTAAAAGGGTCAAAGGATCATGGGAACAAATGTGTACATAAAAAGTGTCATAAGTAGGTTTAGTTGGTATAATATTGATAGCTCATGGGCATTTGTGCATAGGCAGATCAATAGTGCAAGGTAGAGTTAATAAGTTAGTGTATCTACAAAACCAATAAGCATAAAGATAGTTTGATACCATGAAAAAGGTCTGAGTTGGTAGTCAATAGCCAATAAATAAAGGAAATATCAAGAATTTTTTGATGAAATTCAAAGAAGTTAAAATGGATCCAAGAAAAAGAATATAAAGGAATTGAGCTTGAAGGTGAACTAGGGTTGAACCAAGGAAACATTTCAAAGACCAAGCATCATCAACAAAGCTCCATATAGGTAACATAGTTATTTTGGATTTAATATAAAAGGTAGAGATAAACCAATGATTATGAAACAAAGTTGAGCAGTTTACAAAATTTCATAGATATTATGATTATGTGAAAACCAATGGTCTAAGGTTGGTTTTCTCCTATAGTGGACCTGTGTTCAATATAAGATAAAACACATACCTTAAAGATATGTTTTGCCTATCATCATGGTGACATTTTTGATAAGCAAGTTTAGCTGGACACCTAATGTAAATGTGGCAAATTTCAATAAATTAGAAGACATGATCCTCATCATAATATCAAGTAGATAATGACATGGTTCCATGCAGAGTCATGATAGTTAGATAAGGGTAATGGACATTTAATTCTTTTACATGATTGATAAGATCATGAGTCAGAAACCTCAAGAGTACTAAGCCATCAAAATTGGTTGGCCCTTTTTCAATGCACACCTCTATATATTTATTTTTTATATAATTATAGGATTTCAAGGCTTAAAAAACTCTCTCTCTATCCCTCTTATTGGTTTAACCGAAATCTATCAAAATTTGAGTTGTGACACCTTTTTGATGCAATAAAAACTGAATTCAATCCTATTCTAAGTTACATTGAATTGTGTTCCATGAATTTATGTATTTTGGTTAATAGAATGTATGTTCCTTGCTTATGTCTATGTTTTTTTCACCTTCAAGAAGTGTTTATTATTTCTTATAGGTCATTATAAGTGCAAAGTTTATTGTCTAGTTTGAAAGTGGATTTTGTCCCTCTCTCACTATTTTTATAATTGATAAATGATTTATTCTAAAATATTTATGTAAGATTGATATTATTTGGTGTTGAAAGTATCTCATAGTGTGTATTATGTGAGTTTTAGTGATAAAATCATTGGTGCATCACCCCTTTTTATATGATTTTATATATTTTTTCGAATCTCTCTCCCTTTTCCAACCAAGTGCTAGTTTAGGTTTAGTGTAAGTGATAGATCTATAAGGAAGACATCCCTCTCCATAGGTCTGATCCATTATTAGGATACCCATAGCTTAGGATAAATCCTATTTTTGACTATATTTTAGTAGGAATAATTAAACAATCCCTTCACTCAGCTAGGGTGTAAATATAGAACACCAACAACAATGTTGATAGGCTCTATTCAAGCCTATAGAGCCTAAAATCAAGTAGATATCCTATATGGATAGTCAAGAGAGGATTTATATTTTAAGGGTAACATGAGTAACTAAATTTATTTATAACTATATAATGTCATCATAGACCCTAAAATATCATTCATAGGTAGGGGAAGATAAGAAAGTGATAATTTGGCTTGTGGGATAACCTCAAGCTCTCGATGTGCATGATTATAGTCCAAAACAAAAATTTATCTTTATTTTTGGCACCATGACCTTGTACATGAGATTAAATGGCTTTCAAGTATGGTGAATGGGTCCTTAAAATTCAATATCATATAATTAATTATTCATTTAAGTCTCCAACTATCATGAACAATGCCTAAGACTGAAAACTACTCTCCAATGGCATGGCAAAGACCTGAGGAACACCTTCTCAATCTTAGAATTATATGGATAGATTGCATGGGAACCTAAGCTCTTATTAATATTCAAGGAGGCTAGTGTAATTGAAATTTGTCATTTTAATCACTTAAAAGTGTTAATTGGATGCTAAGATTGTCACTTGAGTTACCCTATCCCTAGGTTTGCCATAGACCTATTCTAGATCCTTAGACTTTTATTTATAGCCATTAAATAGACCTTTTTTAGTTAAAATAACTCAAGACACAATAATTGAACTATCACCTCTGACCCAAATCAATATATCTTATAATTTTACCAAAATTACATTAGCATCACATTTGGGACACTACACCCGCATGGTGCTAGTGTCCCCAACTAGGCGTTACAATCCTTTGCCTTAACTCTTCCCAATGGATACATTTTCATATGTGTACCCATACTAAGGTATAGATAATCTCATTTTATTATCTAAACAAGTAGTAAAACCCTATATATATATATATATATAAGTCTAATCCACCTTTATTCAATAGATGGAAGATATATGTAAATGTTATTCAAACCTAAGACAAAGTCATGAAAAATCAAGGTATATTATCCCTATTCTACCCTAATTTATACATAATACCATCTAAAATAACCTTGATTATATTTTTAAATCATTAAATATCTCAAGAAAATTCAAGGAATCTAAGTCCATTCTCATTCTATCATTCACTTGGACATATGTCAAGTAATAGGTGGGATAACTACATCAGACTTGATCCCTCTTTAGAGTATTGGTATGTAGGAAAATCTATACACAATGGTTTATTCATGATGTTAATTATCCTAATAACACACTAAAATATTTCTCATATCAAAATTGGAAAGATAATTAGGGTTTACACACAAACTCAATCTTTCCAAGTACAATACACAACTACATGTTTTGGTCTCTGAGGAATAGAACACACAAACATAGGTGCAAGTGTTCCCTAAAAATATGAATAGTCCCATAAAGAGAACATTGGTGCCACATATTAGACACTAAACATGGATGAAATTAATATCCAAAATGGGAACTATTTTCTAGTCAATAGATGAATATTAGAAACCTACTTGTGATAGTCAGAGTTGCCCAAATCTTCAATTTAAGAACTAAAATCATCCATGATTATCTATTTTAAGCTAGGTCTATATTTCTCCATATTTATTGCTATTTTTAGAAATTTATCAAGTAAAATTCATTTAAAAACTAGTTGGTTAATTATCGTAATTTATTTCATTGATTTATACATCTCAACCCTTTAACTAAACATAGGTAATTACTTGTGTAAAACCCTCAAAGGTTAGTTAAATGGCATTGGTTCAGGATTTGAGGCTCTTTGGTTTATGAAAAATCATTAAGAAATCAAACCACCTTAAACCTTCATAAAACCCTATTAAAGACCCAATCAGGTAGATTGTCTTCTAAATTTCATGAGATGACTTTGTGAAACCACCTGTACATCATTTCTAGATTCCCTAAAGGTTCTCAACATGTACTTTGCTTATACCTATAATTATACAAACTACATTTAATGCCATGCATTACAGGGTGTTAAGGTGTTCTATAGGGTTTTTATAAATTAAACACTTGAAATATATTAGGAATGGTTATTTTTGATCTATTTTACTATTCAAACACAAAAAATCCATACAAACCATACCAAAAGTACACCTACAACTATGGTGTTTGAAGACAGTCTAAAAAAAGCTTAAGAAAGGACTAGTTTGTTGGACCATTTCATGGTTATCTTACCTAAATAGGGTATGAAAACCTAAAATTTATCATTGAGGTTGGTTATATGTTGGTTAAAGTTAATCACACACTTTTTTGTGGTTTCACATTTGTGGGAGAGTTCTGAAGTAGAAACTTATTCTTCCAAACATGGAGGTCTAATTGGAGAAAGAGAACAACATAAAAAGGACACTTCTATTTGGTTTTAGGGATTGTAGCTTGGAATTTATCTATAAGGGGATATTATTTAATCAAATAGATTCCTATTTTATAAGAGTGTTTATACATTCTTCTACATAAGTACGTTTACATGATTTTAAGGCTACAAGGATTTGAGGGCTAATGAGAGCACAAGGTGAAAGAAGGACTCTTAGGGGTTGTTTCATGAACCCAAATTAAAATATTTAGGTATTATAATTTATGATAATTCATATCATGTATAAATAAAACCTTGATGAGTTATAAATCAATTTTTTATCATTTGGGCAAGACAAGACATAGCAGACCAAGGTGTTTCAAAACACTTAAGGAGTTGGATAATGATTTCAACTAAATAATCAGAGTAAATGAGTTTCTAAATGCATGAAAGGTGTTAAATAAGAGGTTTTAAATCATTTAATGGATATATAATGATGAAAAATGCCATTTATCGCTCTGCATAAGTAAAGAAGAGAAGTTTTAAAGAGAAAGATTGAGGTGTCAAGCCATGTTTGGAACTCCTACACCACTTGGATGAGAATGTATCTTCAAGTATGCAACACATATTCCTTGTATCCTACTTAGACTATTTCATAACTCCATTATTATTTTTAACTCATGATAAACACTTGGAAATATCCATCTTCTATGCCCCCTCTCTATCCCTCATTTCTTTATATATGTTGCTTCTTTTGGCATTGTAAAACATCCACATTTGGTATGGTGAAGACTTGATGAGTTGAATACTATTTTTGTCTTTGGATTAAGTATTTAAATCTAGTTTTATTTTCTAAAATTATTTCATAAGTGTGTGAAGTAGTCTATTAATGGATGATAAGTGATAGCTTTCTTTCCTTGCACTCATCTCACGCTTTCATGCTTTGTGTGAGTAATATTACTTTTATTAAGTCACATGATTTTTACCCATTTTATTTATGTGTCTTTAAGAATGCATAAGATTACTAGTTTCTATTATCAAACCTAATATTCATTTATGTTGATGAATACATTGCATTATACCTTCATGTTGAAATACATTTGTTAGGAGAACCTTGGGTTTTGAGATCAATTTTATAAGTTCTCTTCCATATTGCAAGTGAAAGTAGGATTGTGGACTTTATATTTGTGCATCACCTTCATTATATTAGTGTTTAATATAATTCTATCCCTTTTACTTCAAATCAAGTAGGTTAGTGGTTAATTTTATGTCTTGTGTGTGGGGGCTAACCCATAATCTAGAGACTCACCTCTAAGAATTGTCACCCACAACAGATGAGGTGTTTCAATATTATCCAAAATTTAATGATGCTATAGTAGCCTTCCTTAAGGTAAAAATCTGGTTGATGATGATAAAAAAATCAATTTAAATCATCTTGATGTTATAAAAAAATCCATATGCGAGTATAAAGATCACATATAAAAATTAGATTTACATTCCCAACTCAAGAACACTCAATCAGAATATAGATTATTTAAAATTATAAATACTCCAACTTAATACAATATAAAGTACTCAAGGAATTCCTAAAGGAAAAAACTTAGACAAAATATCACTATAGGACTATTGTATATAGTAATGATTGCCCTTTATAACCACATAATTACAAGATCAGACTTGTTTATGATAGACACAATAATCATCCAATCACCTTGTACAAAATTCAAGATATAAGAATGAGCCTTTATAAAATTATATCTATTCAAGATACATTCTTCCTACCTTAAAATGTGTTAAAATGTGTTATCTTATGGCTAAAATGTCACATACCTCATACTAAACATCCTAGTAGCATTAATAAAATATCATTATAACAATTTGTTAAGCCTCAAGTTTTTAAAGAGTTTCCAAATATATATACACACACCAAAACTTAATGAAACAATATATTCACAACATTTACAATTCAATAATTCCCAAGTACCACATAGCCAATTTTTTACACTTACCCATTAGAGGATACCACTAGGCCAACTAATTTTAGAATAATCCAACATCTGGATTAGCACCCAAAAAATTATCCACAAGTTAAGAGTTCAATATTTTAAATGTTTTAGTAATTAAATCACTAGATGTTACTATAAATACATGCTATTTACCAATATCCACAAGTTAAGAGTTCAATATTTTAAATCATATTCATTATCAAAAACCCATCTAAAAAAGGAAACATAATCCATACTTATCATGGCTATAAGCAACCCATAGTAACTTCCCAAATAATTTTACTCATAGCCAAATAGATTTTCACAACTCCAAATGGTTTCACCAAAAAAAATGAAAATAAATAAATAAATGGACAAAATTCAAATAACTTCCAATACATCTAAATGCACATTTACTTAAAAAAGATATCAAGTTAATATAAAATAAATAAGATAAGTCACAACTCACAATGGCCTCAACCATAAAGAAATTGTTAAGACACTTATAATTAAATAAATTATCTAAACTCATAGATAAATAAATTATCTAAAATCAACCCACATATCGATACATACCTCATGATAAATGGGACATAACCATATATACACACACACACATACATACATACAAAACCATGTCTAATCCTAGCCATAATTTTCATGTTGAATGCCTAACTCATTTCTATGAGTCTATAAATTTTTTGAAAGGAGGACGGTTATTAGTACATAACTATTCTATCAAGGAGAGAGACAATATCAACAACTATAAATATGAATTAATATACATGACACTATGGATTCAGTGTCATTATAAAATTTACACAGTTTTATACTTAAGAGATAAGTTAGTGATAGGATCCTATCCATCACCACCTACCCTCATATTAAAAACATTCAAAAATTGTTATATCCATATTTACAATCATTATTATTCTTGAAATAAGTCATTATACACACACACACACACATTGTATTTCCATGCATAAAAAATACCCGAAGATTTATTTTCTAGAATTTGTAAAATTGTCCTTTAAACTTAAGGATAAAAAATGCTCAAACAAATTGCTAATTTGAATTTATAAAATGATAAGCTATCCATGGAATCAAATATACCAAAGACAAATTAATACAAGTAATAAAGTATTTAAATATATTGGTCCTACCAAATGTTTTCATTACAAACAAACATTCTAAATGCAAAATAGATGTTTATTCAAACTTATCCATAATAGTTATAAGATAAAGCATGTCACCATTAAAAAGATCATTTGTGTTATCTATCTAAATACATGGGTTACTCATCCAAAATAACCACATTCAGCCATATAAGACTAATCAAATAAATTCAGTCCAAGGAGATTCAACCCTTAAAATTTTAACAAATTTTATTACCCCACAACAAGGTCAAAATGACTAGTAGAGGTTTAATGTTTATTAAAAAACCCAATGAAAATGGAGAAAGAGTGATATTAGGCTAAACGCGATTATATTAGGGGTTAGAATGAAATTTAATTTAAAAGAAAAAGGACTATTTCAAATAATTTGGACTTATACCCACTAAAGTGAAGTGGATAAAATTTTCTCGAAAAATAATTTTCTTATGTTCCAAATAAAATATACTATTTCAAACTATTTGGGTAGAAATCATTTTGAATAAATT
This sequence comes from Torreya grandis, assembly GCA_037957365.1. Classification (NCBI taxonomy): domain Eukaryota; kingdom Viridiplantae; phylum Streptophyta; class Pinopsida; order Cupressales; family Taxaceae; genus Torreya; species Torreya grandis. The sequence goes on from JARHVA010002327.1 coordinate 837,672, forward strand.
AGACTATTTTGAATAATTTAGACTTATACCCACTAAAGTGGAGTGGAGAAAATTTTCTCTAAAAAATAAATTTCCTATATTATAAAGAAATTGGAGTGTTTCAAACCATTTGGGCATAGATAATTTTGAATAAATTGGGCTATTTTAAATAATATGGACTTATACCTACTAAAGTGGACCGAAGATAATTTTCTCCAAAAATAAATTTGTTATATTCGAGATAAATTGGATTGTTTCAAAGCATTTGGACATAGATCATTTTGAATAAATAGGGCTATTTTGAATGATTTGGACTTTACCTATAAAATGGAGTGAAGAAAATTTTCTCCACAAATAAATTTTATTTATTCCAAATAAATTATACCATTTCAATTAAATTTGGATGTTTTAAATAATTTGAAATTATACACACTAAAGTGAAGTGGAGAATATTTTTGTCCATAAATATGTTTTTGATATTCCAAATAAATTGACTTATTTCAAATCATTTTGGAGAAGATCATTTTCAATAGATTGGTTTGTTTTTAACCTATGTCACCCTTATGGGACTTCATACCATCATTTATCCTTCCAATTACCTTCCATTCCTAGGACACATGGCACAATTTGACTTGACAAATTATGGATGAAAACATATTAAGCATTCTAGTTCATTTGCATAGTAAAATATCTTGACAATTGTTTGTTGTCCATTGGAAAGATCTTCATGATCAAGTGTTAATATACTAATGGATCAACTTTGGAAATTTAAAGATAAATAAATGGATTATCCACTTACAAGGGGATTAGCTTAGAAATATGGACCTCATTCAAGTACTTTCAAGGAATCTCCAACTATAAATCAATTTGCACTTAACCAGATCAAAGTTGTTCTAAAGTAGAATTGATTAATTTGAAATTAATTGAGCTATATTTAAAATAATTTATATTTGATTTGTATGAAAATTATGATAATTTTTACTACTATAATTATAGTTTACAATAAATACATACACTTGAAATAATCATACTATGACAAAGTTACATCTTTCTAAACATTGGTTCACATCTGCTAGGATGGTTTTTTTGCTTTCTCTCAAGAATGTGATGATATAAATTTTTATTCTCCCAGACTTTTCATATTTTTTACTTCCATTTATAGTATATCTACTTGACATAACATAACTCATTTTCAATTTTTGATTTATAACACAATTATAAGAATTATAATCAATGAACAATGTGTTGGCAATTAAAAATCATCTCCAAAGGGCCCTTTAATAAAAAATTCATCCAATATATTTATATTTATATTTAATGGCTTAGAATATATATTTTCCCACAAATAAACATGAATTTTTAACTTATTTAACCCATGGCTTGAATGATTATCCTTATATGATTGTCTTCTATCATTGACCAAATGTCAACATGAGAAAGAGAATGTAGTGCCACCTTCAAATTTTTTTTGGAATGATCTTGAATGTATTATGACATATTTTATATTTTATAATCTTATATTTCTTATTTTATCATTGCATATCTTTTTTTTGTGCACAAAAAATAATAATTCACCCATCCCCAAAATCAATATTTTTTTATAAGTTGGTTTTAGCTCCTCCTTTTAAATGTCTAAAATTTATTAAAAAAGAAATGAATCATTTATTAACAATATTATATTATAATAAATATAGCACGGAAATTTTATAATAAAATGTTTTACATGTTACTAGATTGGTTGTTGATGTGATTTTGATTTGCATTTCTTGTTGTAACATAAAAACATAATGCATTTCATTTGATTCATTTTTTTTGTATTTCTTTAAATATTATAAAGATTCATATAAACACATAAAAAAATAAATACATGATAAGACACATTGTAAATATAGTCATTATACATAGATGTACCATTTGTATTTCTAGTTTTGTAACATACATATGCATATAATTGTTCATATTGAATCCTTATAACTTGAACATGACTTTACAATATTCTAAAATAATGTCATTTTAAAATAACTCATCTCTCACAGATGTTGATAGGAATTTAAAATTGATCAACCAACATCTATATTCTTATAGTAATGAAATTATTAGTTATTCTATTCATACCAATACATATTTATATGTTTATACAACCCATCACATAAAATAAACTAGGATTTACTCTTTTAAGCCATAGTTCACTATCACTAACTTCAAATGAATATACACCTTAATAGTTTAACCCCATTCATATACTTCCAATAAGATAAATAAAATTAAAAAATATTTAAATCAATAGAAATATAATTTTTTATAACACAATATACATTATTTTTTTATTGATAAAGAACACATGGATACTCTGCATCAAAATTTATTGTATTGAAGACATAGTATAACACATATTGTGTTATTTTAAACTGGGTAAATTAAACATGTAAAAAAAAATTAATGTGTAAATTAAACAAGTGAAAAACATTTTAATGGGTAGATACAACCACATTCAAATCTACACAACAATAAAGTGAACCAACACTTCCAAACCCCAAGCTGATGCAAGTCTATATTTTATTGTCTTCTACAATCTCCTGTCCAAGAAGAAAAATTCAACTATAATATGTTTAAATATATAAAGATAATTAATATACTCTAGACATATATGAAATTGTATAATTACACATTTATTGAAAGAGTTTTTCACCTTTTTTTTCTTTTGTGTAGTTTGTATTGGTGCACTTTTTCATTGAAACTTTGGTTCTTTATTCCCTGGAAGGTATTATATAATGTAGTAACTAAAAATTCTCATCATCAATTGATTTGATATTTTTATTTAAAAAATGTATCTTGTTGTAGAGTTTTACCTTGTGTTCTTTTTTTGGAGGCTCCAACTTCTAGATCTATGTCATGGGTTGTTTTTTTGGAGACATAAAGTTCTAGAGCTGCAATGTGAATTATTTTAATTGAGACATAAATAGATGAAAAAATATTTTGTCAATATTATGAATCTTTTATAAATAAAAATATATATAATTTAAAAAATATGCATGATATTATCTTACCTTCTTCAACGTGCAATGTGTCATACTCATTGATATGATCTTTCTTTATTACTATTTCTGAACTTGCATGTAATTCCATTAGTGCTACACACCAAAATATTGGTAAGATATTAGGTTTGAAAAATAAATCATACACATTGAAAGATTGTTAAGATGTTATATTTTGAAAATGAAGCATGGTTATTAAATAAATTAAAAAATTTATGCACCTAGTACGAATCAAATAAGTTATTATTGTATTGGTTGTTATGAATCTATCAAACAATTTTGAAATTGAACATTAAAAATTGTTTATTCTTCAATTTATATAATGCAAGATAAATTTATTTGTAATTTTGTATAAGCATGCACCAATCCAACTCTTATATATACTCCTAACACATCACATGCATCTAAATAATTGAAACCAAATATAATTTTCTCCCAAAAGATTTTATCTATTTTATTTTTAAATGGCCTTCCTATTTTGTGTGAATTAATCATTTGAAATGTTGGTACATCTTTGTAGATGTGAAAACCTTCATCTAATCTACTTTGTTTTGAATGGAGGTTGAAACCTTAAAGATAAAAATTAATGGGATCTTGATAAAAATTGATACCTATAATATGTTTCTAATTTAATCCATTACGATCTAAACCCCATAGTATAACACCTATATCTTACATGGAATGGAAATCACCAACACATAGATTCTTGAGAGAGGTCTAAATTTTAGAAAAATGTTCTAGTTTATGGACGATAAATACATTAAAGGACCCAAAAATAAATTTGTCAATAAATTATTGAAGAAATAGGCAAATATGTTCTTCCTTAAAAACTTTAATGATTTCAAAGATCAATAATTATAAAATCAACGTTTAGACCAAGAATGAACATTTTACTAAAATCTTTTAAAATAGATGGACAAACACATGGGGGCCTATAATGGGAGTTGAATCTTTTTATATCTATCCCAGGAAGTTGACCTCCATCATTATGAAGATAATTTTTCAATATGCTTAATGAATCTTAAGATAATGCTTCCCAGCCTTTTTTATTTTTTGAAATACCTTCATTGAGGACACACAAATTGCTAAACCTTTTCACAAAAATTGTGTAATGCTCCATTAACTCTTTAGGTGTGATTTTTTTTTTTTTAATGGTAGTGTTATATCATGGTTGATACAATAATCTAAATTTTTTCATAATATGTTACTTTCTAGCTTTACCTTTTTACACCAAGTATATATGTTGTTGTATCTAAGGGTTTTCTGGAAGGAAATAGACCCTTTTTCCAATAAATTTTCTAGTTCTATTTTTTGTTTGTCTAAAAGGCCTTGAATACTTCTAAGTACCATTGTACTAATAATATTTAAAAATTATTTATATGAACCAAGTAAAGTAACACTTTCAAACAAATCAAATGCCTTATCAAAATAATCCCAAATGGCTTGTTCCATGAAAATAAAGCATTTTCTCTCCTATAGTTGTCGTGTTGAATAGTTCATTTGTGTGAATAGGTGTCTATATTATTCATGTATTTATTCCATTTTTTTCCTCTATTATAATATTCTTTCAACCTCTCAATCAATAAAGTCATGTGAAGATAAAAGTCTTTCTACAAATGAAGCCTGTTAAATTGTTTCTTTCGCTTCATTATATTGGTTACATATTTTGTGCATAATATGGAATGGAGTACAAGTTTTAAAAAATATCATCCTTATAATAGAGAATTTATTTCTAAATGATACTGAATTGTATTCCTACTTTGAAATAATTATCTATTGTGCTGTAATTGTGTGTTGGCCATCTATAATTTTTAAATTTATGGTTTTTTCTCCATCATATCTTCTAGAGTTTCCTTTGATTTAATATTACATTTAGGGTTACTTGGATAGAAATGAATTATATAATTCACCTCTCTTTCATTTATATTTATTATATTGATATTATCACCCCCTAATTCACAGAGCTCTACAAGAATGTTCAAGGCATAATTTCCAAAGGAAATATATCATGTAGAGAATTCACTATGTGTCTGATCAAAAGTTTATGTCAACAAAAGTGTTACAAGATTTTGTTTGATCTTATTTTACTCCACTAATTAGAGTACTTTTATGGCATATTTCAAATCTACATATAAATATGCTGCCCTTTATTATCTTGTTTTCTTTAATGTTTTTTGCCATGACTATAGGGTATCTTAAATACATGTTTGCATGGTGGTGAGTACAAGAAATTGTTACCCCTTATTCTTGTTTTCATTTCAACATATTTTTTATTTTAATGACCAAATTATCTCTTTATATCAACACATAAATTTGAAGGTTGTAATAGTTATTCAAATGAAACCCAAATGTTTCACAAAATGGAGAAAAAACTATTTTCTGTCAATTTTATTTTACTAGGTGTAAATTTATTGAAATTACCTATAGCTCGATAGATAATTACCTCTTATCCATTCCATAATTTTAGTTGGAATTGAATGGAGTATTTAAGTTAATCCTTATCATTGGAAAGGATTATTCCAATGGGAGAAGATTCTTTTCTCGATGTAGTGCTAAACAAGTATATATCTATGTGCTTGTTTGGTAAACTAAACATTTCAAAATACCAATCCGTAAGAGGAATTTTGTTACCAACATAAAATGGAAGATATTGATGTGGATTTAGCTTTATTTTTGGTATTTTAAATTGTACTATATATAAAATATCTTAGAGTGAGGCCTTATTTCTCATTTTATCTATATTCTCTTTGAGTGAGGCCTTCTTCTAAATTTTAAGTGTGGGAATTACTTTTTCACCCAAAGACATTTGGAAAAATAATTAAAATGATTTGAATATTGATATTTTATAAAATGAAAATTGCATATTTGATCGGTTCATGAATTTTTTTTGTGATTAAGTAGTGATTAAAACTATATCAACCAATGTTAATTCTAAACTATAATACAAAATACATATTAAATATTTGTAATATATACATTAACTTGAGCTTAAATTAATAAGGTATGATCAAACCAAAAGTAAATTTATCATCATGTACAAGAGTGAATTTTTATTACAATAAATCTCATAGGAGATACCTTCAAGTTAACCATGAAGGTATTACAAGTGTACTTCAAGTCCCTTAAAGGAATCTCCTAGTGAAAACCTCAAAGGGTGTTATCATACATTCAAAGGGATGTTGAATGTATCTCATAGTATAACTTTCCTTCAGCTTGAAATCACTATTGGTTAATAACTTGATAACTCAAAGGGCCTTCTAATACTCGGTACAACATGTATTATAGGTCCTCTTTCACACATGCTCCTTCCACCTCAATTCAATTTAATAACTTTCCCTATTACATTAATAGTTTCAAATCCAAATAATTACCTTGTTATACCTATGAAAATTTCCTTTACCTTGATGGTCCTTTTAATATCTTTAAGTTATCTCTTATGAGATACCTTCAAGTTACCCATGAAGGTGTTACAAGGCCCTCAAAATAATCTCCTATTAGATACCTCAAGATTGAACTTACCTAGTGTTATTGAGGTTTATAATATCTTCAAGGTATCTACTAGAAGATACCTTCAAGTTACACATGAATTAATTTCCTAGTGGATACTATTGATGCCTAAAGTTCTCACTCTTGGAAAATAGTTTCCTATGGAAAGCATTATAGATGTGGGATAAAATTTTGATCTATGAAGAAAAATCTGAGAATATGATGATGCTTATAAGAAGTATTGTGGTGATTTGTTTCTCCCTATAAATGAACTCTAGAATTCTTGTTAGAAATGGGGACCACTTCCCTCGACCAATGACACACCTTTACTTTAAATAAGAACTCCATTCTTTTTTAAGGAGAACTATGATGACATGTGTCATACCAAAAGGGACTAAGACTTAGCCCAGAAATGAAGAAGGATAACCTAATAAAGAGGAGGTTGATAGATGACTTAAAAATATTCACCGAGCATGTCCATGATGAAAAGGATAACTACCCCATAACTTTAAAACATGGATTATGATCCATAGATACCTTGAGGTTAAAATTTATTAATGTTATTAAGGTGTATAAGGGATTTAATGTGATACCTTTCAAATATGAACAAGAGTGGATTTCTCCTTGAATTTATCTTGTAGGAGCAATGGTTGGCCTAAATCTTTGAGTTTTCCTATATCAAACTTTCCCAGAGTGCTTGACTATGTTTGTTTGTGTGTGTGTGCAATACCTACTCGCAACAAATGTTAGTTCTAAAAACACTTGTCCATACATAATCCATCTTCAAAGGTAAATATTAAGACCATATGAACTTTTTTTTCTACTCTACCCTTCCCCTTTTTTAGAATCTTCTCAAAGTGAAACTTTTTGAAGTAGATAATTTCAAGTCACCCATTAAGATACCTTCATATTACCCTCAAGGAGATAATGTGAAGTCACCCATTAAGGTATTATAAGGCACTTAAAGTATTTTCATAGTAGATACCTTAAGGATGAACTTACCATTATTATCGTGTAGAAAGGATTCAATGAGTAAATAGGTTCTTCAATTAAAGAAAGTAATTAACACTATATTGATTATTGTGTATAAGGTCTTATCTAGATCTTATTGAGGGGTAAGAGTGTCTTAATTCCAAGATTCAATATGAATCCCATAAAAATTTTAAACCTCATAATATCATCAAGAGAGATTTGAATAAGGAAAATCCATCATTGCATCATTTTGTATTGAACAAGACTTAAACTTAAGAGCTTTGCCATAACTTCAAGGAAATACAAGGACCTTGAAAAGGATCTCCTAAGAGATACTTCAAAGGGAATTATCATACACTAAATGGAACATTGAAACTATCTCCTAAGAGACACATTCAACATGAAAATGAGTGGAATTTTCCTTGACCCCAAAGGTACTACTAGGTGATAACTTAAATGACCTTTTTGAGACTTAGTTTTATTCAGAGAAAATGTATATAGTATTTGGTTTTTAAAAATTTTGATTAGGCTATATTATTAGATTTTTGTCTTCACATTTTTCATTTGAACATTTTTTTTATGAATTTTGATAATTTTAATTTTTATTCAATAATTTTGGTCTTTAGACTTTTTTTCAAAGTTTTTGCATTAAACATTTTGTGTTAACAAACGTTCTGAATGACTTGTATTTTATTGGAAAATTTACTCTTTGTTTTTTTTGTATCATCTTTTGTTTTTAATAGTTTTATTTAAATATTTTTTAGACTTAGTCATAACACAAAACCTGACTCCCAATTCTTGACTACTGAAATACCACTATACTTAGCCAAAAAAGCAAAATACTTCCCTATACTTGCTAAGGATACTTGCCAACTAAACTAACTAGATATGAATTATGCACAAAGTATGAAACATGTGAATTTTGGGCATTTATGATGAACTATAATTGAATTTTAAAGGCTATATACATAATTTTCAACCATTTATGTCTTCATTTCTCAAATAAATTCAAAATCGACTACTATCATGCATAAGAAAAGCCCTAGCTACCTATGAGACTATTAAAAATAAATAAATGACTAGTAAAAAGGAGATATTTTCATAAAACACATATAAAAAATATAATAAATACACATAATTATAATGGCCTCTTCATCTAAGGCATTTAGGGGATCACTTCTACCATCACCATTTTCTATCAAGGACTCAACTGAATTCAAGGACATAGTTTATGATGCCACCATTTTTGAAAATAAGTATGAGAAATACTCTAAATTATGGGATGTTTCTAATTATTTTCACTTATTTTCATTATATTTAAATTTATCTCCCTTAGATTCACTATTAGCCATGAAGGGCCACATTTTTACATGTATATATCTATAGTGATGTATAATTCTATATTTATAGTTTTCTTATAGTTCTAACCATATTTTAAATTTGCCTATTCATTTTTGTAAACATGCACACGTTACATGATTTTTGTAAAGGCTAAATTAAGTTATTAACCACTATAAAATGAATCTATATGGTTTTATCCATAGTTATAAATAAATTTATAACTATGACATGTAATATATCTTAAATGTACTTGGAATATGAGGCAAACCCTTTCCCAAGTCTATTTAAACACATGTAACCCACAATTTTGAAGGGTCATAGAATTTTCAATATATAAGAGTAGGAGAAATTTTGGTTGTCAACTCATGTGATTATGTATTTTATTTCCAATGTTTGTGTAATTAGGCTTATTTATTTGATTTTATGATTCAATAACTCTTATTGTGAAAAATATATAAATGAGTTCCTTTTTGTCTTGATTAATATGATAGTACTAGTTATGCAACACACAAAACACATTGATATATCTGACAACACCCTTCTGGATATATAATAAAATATTACTTGAAGGGCCTTGTAATACCTTCATGGCTAACTTAAAGTAATTATAAGGCCCTTGATAAAATATCTAAAGAGATACTTTAAAGTGTGTTGTCATACATTGAATGGAATGTTAAAAATATCTCATAATAGATACCTTCAAAATGAATAAGTGGAATTTTCCATTACATGAAAGTCACTATTGGGTGATAATTTGAAGGCCCTTATAATACGTTAAATGTATATATTATGATATACTATTAAAATATGCATAAGAGTGGATTTCCCCTTCAAGGTATCTACTAAGAGATACATTTCAAATATTGACAAGAGTGGATTTCTCCTTTAAGGAATAAGTGAAATTTTCCTTTACATCAAAGGCACTAGTGGATAATATTTTTAAGGCCCTTGTAATACCTTTAAGGTATCTCCTAGGAGATACCTTTCAAAAATTCACAAAAGTGTATTTCACTTTCAAGGTATCTCTTAGGATATACCTTTCAAACATACAGAGGAGTGGATTTCTCCTTCAAAGAACAAGTGGAATTTTACATTACAAGGAAGGCACTACTAGTAGTTTTATAAACAAGTGGTCAATAAGTGGAATCCCTTATTTTGGCACTATTGGGTGATATTTTGAAGGCCCTTGTAAGACATTAAATGTATCTCTTAGGAGATATCTTTCAAACATGTAAAAGAGCGGATTTACCCTTCAAGGTATCTCCTAAGAGATACCTTTAAAATAGGCACAAGAGTAAATTTCTCCTTCAAGGAATAAGTGGAATTTTCATTTACATAGAAGGCACTACTAGGTGATATTTTGAAGGACCTTTTAGTACCTTTAATGTATCTCTTAGGAAATAACTATAAAATGTGCACAAGAGTAGATTCCTCTTCAAGGTTTCTCTTAGAAGATGCATTTCAAATAAGGATAAAAGTGGATTTCTCCTTCAAGTGACAAGTGGAATTTTAATTCACATGGAAGGTAGAAGTTTTATGGGTGTGTGACTAAATTACAGCCTTTAAAACAACCTTTGAGATTTTAGAATCAAACTCTTCATTTAATTTTGTTGGGTGAAAAGGGAGAAGAAAGAAATGAAAATAATAGTAAAAAAAGTAAGGTAATGCATAGAGAAAATTAAAACATTAACCTTTAATTCCAAAAAATAGATTGAATCCTTAAACACTACAAACAATAATGGAGCATCAAGCATGAATTAAGATCTATAATGCAAGAAAAGATCAATACTATAGAAGAAGAAGAAGAAAATAAATAACAAGCAAAGATAAATTTCCATTAAAAATAACACATAAAACCACATCCTCTTCATTATAGGTGGAGAAAATAATAAATAAGGCCATAAGGGCACATACAAAACACCAAATCATACCCATGAGGTGAAAATATTAAGGTCACAAAATGGAAAATACTAACTTCTACTATTCCTATTCAATTACCAATGGGTGTTTACAAGAATATTAAATCCATGTAAATAGTAATAAGCACCTTCTAAAGGAGATAAGCTCAACATATACAGAAGAAGTAATATCTTGGGGGGGAAACTCCTAAGAATCACGACACTCACACTTATGATGATTCTATTACAACCAAGTGAAGGAGTTAGGCTCATGAGTGTAGTTAGCCTCTAGATCCCAGATATGGAACAAATGCTCTATTCCTATCATGGTCACAATGCTTATGAGGAGCATAGTGGTACCATGTGCAATCTAGAGAATTTTCACTCTTCATATGGTTTAGGATAATTAATTAAGATCTTATTTAATGGTATCTTTTATTTTACCATGGGATACACACACACACACACACACACACACACACACACACACACACACACACACACACACACACACACACACACACACAATTAATTAATATCCTATTTGATAGGTTTTTTTAATTATTTTACCATGGGGTATATTTAATTAATTTAATATCTTATTTAGGGTTTTTAATCTACCATTAGATATTTTATTCCAAAAAATATACTATTCCCACTCTCACATGGATAGTTATTTAAAATAGCCATGAGATATATTTATAAATCTTTATCTCATTAATGAAGAATCCTACCACTCTTATATTATCAAAAAGATGTAAAGATTATTTTTAAGAATTGATGTGGTAGTTTAATCATGGGTTATTTAAGATAAGTATGGTTGGATGTTTTCTTTTAAATCTAAGTCTTTTATTCCACCAAATAAATGTGGCTTTGACTTCTTGGAGGCTTGTTAAATAAAGTCATGGGAATATTTTAATTCTTTAATATCATAAGTTAAACTCCACTGTGTTTATCCCACTTGAAAATAATCATACGATTGGTGGAAAGATATTTGGTTATTGATTTATTTTAGTGGGGAGATTATGTTTTTATTTTGGTGGAGATTTTCATGCATATTAATTAAAAGAAACTACATGTGGATATATTATTTAAAATAAGGTGTGGATGTATTCTTTAAATAAAGGCATTACAATTTCCATAAACCATTGCATGTTCATTAAAACTAATGTCTTTGTTTTTAGCGTGGTAATTTGATTTATCAAGAAATGTGATTAGTGTGGTAATCTTGATTTATCAAGAAATTCATGTATTTTTATGGCATTGATTTTGGTGCTAAAAAAATAATCTTTTCATGCAAGGTGGCACCAATGAACTCCCAAATTTGAAAAATATTATGCATGGTTGGTATTGAAGAAATGTAAATGAAAATAATATGCCATGTTAATTATGATATGGTAATGGAAGTCACTCGGCACCACACAACCACATGGGTAGTACATGGCAAGCCTATTTTGGCTTTTATTTGTCATAAGAAAATATTTCACCCAAAAATGTGGTAAACACATTATTATGATAAAACAATACTTATTCTAAGTGAATGTGAGAATGTAGAGGAAATACTAGAAAGCCATGCTATCAAAATATAAAAACCCAATTCAAGGTAATTGTTGGTTCCCCTGAAGGTAAATTTGTTGAGGTCTAGCATATTTCAAGTAGCATTGAGAATTATATAACTACAATTTATTTTACAAAGGTAAAAAAGAGGATTTTGGTAGAGAAGTAGTGATTTTGCAGAGAGGGAACAATGTACAAGAATATACAGAGGTTGTGTATTTTTTGTTATAGATATAAAATATTTTTCTAATCTCTAGAAATTAGAGAGAGGGTTTTGTGACCAAAAGGTTTATAATAAACCTTTTGAGAGTGTTTTCCTCTTTGAAGAGAGAGAGAAATTACCCATTTCAAAGATATATATTTGCAAGTGATCATTTTGGAAATGAAGGATGTTTATGATCTATGATCAGAGTTATTTAATGGTTTATCAAACAATTGTAAATTATTTAGGGATGTAAGTTTAATCATTGTATTTACATCTTATTTAAATATAATTGTTTGAATTAACTTGGGGATCTAGCCATTTGGTGAAACTTGTAAACATATATTCTATGTCATATTTTTTTTTAATTTCTTCTTTGTGATATGAATTCTTTCAATTTCCTTAATTAAATTATATAATGTTTAAAATTGAATGGTTTTAACTGAACAACATAATAATGAGTTTATAAAAATACTCATTCAAAATTATTAAATTAATTTTACAATCAGATTTAAATAAAATTTAATTTCTTTTATTCTAATTAAAAATTAGAAAAATAACTTATTATTAAAAATATCCTTTTTAAATAAATAGTATTGATTATCATGGGCTAATTACAATTGATGGATTAGTTTGGTATCAAAGCAGTTAGAATGTAGGGATTAGCTTCTAATTATGTGAAAATTTGAATTCAATTTTAGTATTGGTTGGACTATTTGTAGACTATTGTTTACTCCATTTGTAGTGTTATAAGTACAAGTTATTTGTAGGAATAGGAAACTATGGGCAAGTTGTCCAAACAAGTGAAACTTGATGATCTCAAAGCATTTAATATGTAGATTTAGGAAGAGAACTATTTCCTGAGAGAAAATTTTTACTTCTTCGAAGAGGAGATTGAAAGGTTGAAAAAAGAGTTACAAGCCAAGGATGAGCTCTTGTCAAGTTTAAAAAAAGATGATGGTAAAAAGGGGAAAAACAAGTATATTATGCATACATGACTTTCCTCTCCCACAAGTGCATACAAATATTCATTAAACACTGTAAGTGAATGTGAGTCACCAGTTACTTTTCCATTCCATCATGAATTTGATAAAAAAATTCATGTTTGAACAATATACTAGAGGTATAGGCTCAAAATTACTTGCTATAATGGTATTTAATTTCAAAGGCCTTGGGAAATATGGGAAAGACATCACTAACCCCATTTAGATAGAGGATAATTTTCATCATATAGGTTTGGGATACAAATCTAGTATTCAAAATGAAATAAGTGAATGCTCTGAGAAAGTAAAAGCAAGAGGTGCTATAGAAAAGTGTAAACAATCTCAGATGGAAGGTAAAACACATTATTTTTGTCACACATGTAATAATGTTGATTCTAGTTCTACCATTCAACATAAATATTCTAATGTTTATTTTAATTATGGTACACAAAATTTATGGTATGTTTATCCATGCAGTTCTTGTGGATTATCTAACCACTATGTAGCCAAATGTTGGAAATGTAAATCTTTGTTAGGAAATATTTTGGAAGACCACTCTCCAATAAAGATTTTGAGAATAGTAGTAAGAGTATGTTCTCCAAAAGAATAGACAATTTTTTTTTTTACTCATTGTAATAGGAAAGGACATGAGGTTAATAAGTGTTGGCAGCTTCATCCAAAACAACATTGAAAAGTTGTGAAAAGGAAATCATTGTGAAACCAATAGTTCCAGATATAATCCATGCAAAAACTCAAGTAACATATAAGGATAATATGATTAAGTGGTTTGGTAAGAAATTCCTTAGTTTCATATCTTCATAGCTATGATATTTTATTAGCATGCAAAAGTTCAAAGTAGTTTTGGTATTCTATTGAAATTGAAAGGAATATATTTTCATTTTAAACAATTTTGGAGGTACCAGCAATGAAGAAACCCAAGTAACAGGTTTATCATACTTGGATTATTTTCTCATGTTTATGGTTTTATTAAGATCTATTTACTCTCTTAAAATTTTTTTTGAGTTCCTGATGCATTGGTAAAGTAATTAGCTCATATTGAAACTTGGAGATATTCCCAAATGATTTAAGTTTGAAATTTCATTTATTGGAGTAACCTATAGAGAGAAGCCAAGGGGTAGGTTTATCATACTTGGATTATTTTTATCATATTTGGATTTTGGAAAAACTTCATTTCTAAACATTGACAACAGTATCTGTACACTATATGGGGCATGATTAGTATGTCTATTTTAGGAAAATTTTCATTTCAATATATATTGAATAGATAGTTTACTTCTATCTATAATTTGGTATTAGGTAGATATTTATTTCACTAGCATTTCAGTGATTCAGTTTAGTTTTTGAATTGTTACCATGATATTTTGTAGTGATATTTGACAGAAGATATCTTTATAGCTTCAGAGAGTGATTTAATGTTTTGGAGACAAAAAGGGTCTTAATGGGGAGGTTTGATTCGAAAGATTTTCACTCTTTATATGGTTCAAGATAATTAATTAATATCTTATTTGATAGATTTTTTTTTACTATTTTACCATGGGGTATATTTAATTAATTAAATATCCTATTTATGATTTTTAATCTACCAATGAATATTTTATTCCCAAAAATATATTGTTCTCACTCCCACATGGATAGTTATTTAAAATAGCCATGGGATATATTTTTAAATATTTATCTCATAAATGAAGAATCCTACCACTCTTATACTATCAAAAAGACATAAAGATTATTTTAAATAATTGATGTTGTAGTTTAATCATGGGTTTTTAAGATAACATGGTTGCATGTTTTATTTTAAATCCAAATCTTTATTCCACCAAAGAAATATGGTGTTGTCTACTTGGAGGCTTGTTAAATAAAGTCTTGGGAATATTTAAATTTTTTAATCTCATAAGTTAAAACTCCACTTTATTTTCCCCACTTGAAAATAATCATATGATTGGTGGAAATATATTTGGTTCTTTATTTATTTTATTGGGGAGATTATGTTTTTATTTTGGTTGAGATTTACACACATTAATTAAAAGAAACTAGATGTGGATATATTTTTAAAGCAAGGTGTGGATATATTCTTTAAGGAAAGACAGGGCAATTTCCATAAACCATTGCATGTTCATTAAAACTCAAGTCTTTGTTTTTAGCATGATAATTTGATTTACTAAGAAAATAAATTGACATGGTAATCTTGATTTACCAATAAATGCATGTATTTTTATGGCATTGATTCTTGGTGCCAAAAAACTAACCTTTTCACACAAGGTGGCACCAATTAACTTCCATGTTTCAAAATGATTATCCATGGTTGGCATTGAATAAATATAGATGATAATAGTATACTATGTTAATTATCGTGTGGTAATGGAAGTCACTTGGCACCTAAACAATCACATGGGTAGTATGTGGCAAGCCTATTTTGTCTTGTATTTATCACAAAAAGCATCTATCCCAAAAATGGGGAAAACTCATTATTATGGTAAAACAATAATTATTCTCAGCCAATGTGTGAAGGTAGAGGAAATACCACAAAGTGATGATGTCAAAATAGAAAAACCCAATTTGGAGAAATTATTGGTGCCCTTGAAGATAGATTTGTTAATGTCTAGCCAATGCCAAGTAGCATTGAGAACTATATAACTACAAGGTATTTTACAGAGGCAAAAAAGAGGATTTTGTCATAGAATCAATGATTTTGCACATAGGGAATAATGCTCGAGAATATATAGAGGTTGAGTATTTTTTGGTACAGAGATAATATTTTTCTAATCTCTATAAATTATAGAGAGGGATTTGTGAGCAAAAGGTTTATAATAAACCTTCTGAGAGTGTCAGCCTCCTTGGAGAGAGAGAGAGAGAGAGAGAGAGAGAGAGAGAGAGAGAGAGAGAGAGAGAGAGAGAGAGAGAGAGAGAGAGAGAGAGAGAGAGAGAGAGAGAGAGAGAGAGAGAGAGAGAGATTGCTTATTTTGGAGATATATATTTGCATTTTAGAAATGGACATTTGTGATGTGTGATCATATTTGTTTACAAATTGATCAACCAATTGCAAATTATATACAGATGTAAGTTTAATCATTATATTTATAACTTATTTAAATGGAATGGTTTGAATTAACTCAATGATGTATCTATTTGGTGAACCCCAAAAACAAATATTCTGTGTCATTTTTTTAAATATTTTCTCTTTGATTGAAAATCTTTCAATTTGATTAATTAAATTATGGAATGTTTATAAGTTAATTTTTGGATTTACTTAAAGGGAAATTGGAAATTGAATATTTAATTTTAATCCAAGCAAACTATAAAGTTTTTATGAACTTGAATTATTTGTAGAGGATAAATAAATGTGAATTGAATGGTTTTAATTGAACAACATAATTATGAGTTTACAAAAATACTCATTCAGAATTGTTCAGATAATTTTACAATTAGATTTAAATAAAATTCAATTCCTTTGATTTTAATTTAAAATTGAAAAAATGACTTAGTATTTAAAGAAAAAATTAAATAAATAGTAGTTATTAGTAGGGGATAATTATTATTTATGGATCAACATGTCAATATCTAGAGATGCTTTTGTTATTTCATTAGAAATGAGAATCCTCTTTGTCTTTGACCAATGGTGGTACTTGGAGGACCAACCTAAAAGGGATTAGCTATGAGTAGTGTTGGGTCACAATGTGTCGAGTTATCACTACCTTTTGGTGAACTGAGATCCTCCTAAATGTGGATGAGTGATTATATTCCATGTGGAGGAGTCAAAAAGAGGCTGATACGTAGGTAAAATTTTGAAAAAGGGCTCTGAAAAGCAAGAGGAAAAAATTAAAACTATTGGATATGCCAACTAGATCTAAGGTTGAACATGAACTAATTTAAGATTAAAAAAAGTGGATTTTGATCCATAATTCTTGGTGAATCATGGGGGTGTCTACCTATGAGAAAGATAACCCAAATACTCTGGCATGTAAACCAGTCAAGTCAAAATTTAGAAAAATAGGGAGAAGGCCTACAAACTTAAATATTTTGAAGGATCACCTATAAAGGTGCACACTCTTCCTCTATGGGTTGGGACTTATTCTTAAGATCATCAATGGCTCTATCTAGATCAATAATCTCATTAAAGGATATGTTACCTAGGGCTTGAACTACCAAAAACATTTGGAACTTGAAATGGGAGAGTAGGTACAATATCTTCTCCATTTTAAAGGCACCAGGTGATAAATAGAGATCCATGAACATAGTATTTTCATTATTTTTATATTATATCATCACTTTAATTTGGTCCTTAGGGAGGATGATATTATCTACCAAAAATGGGGAGAGGAGTCTAAAGGATTAATTATTTAATGTTCCCCCACCTATGTTGGACTACATTTTCAAAGGCATTAAGGAATTTCTTGCACTTGGTTGCTAACTTATTACATCCAAAGACTTTATTGACCTTTCTTATCACTTAGATTTGATCATCCACCCCCATTTCCTATAACATCTCATTTTAAGTATTGTAGATATTTTGGACAAGGAGCTATGAATTTGAGACCTTACAGAACATGAAGGTAATGACCTAGCTGATAGTTGTACTTAATTAAGAGTTTAGCATCTACAAATCCATGATGAAATTGAGCACTAGATTTAAATTTATGGATTCACCCTTGATCTTCTCTCAGTATAACACACACACACACACACACACACACACACACACACACACACACACACACACACACACACACACACACATGTGTGTGTGTGTGTGTGTGTGTGTTGAACCATATAGAGAATCTCCATGGTCTGTAGGTGGTGGTGAGGTCATTTATCACCTTCTCAATTTCCTAGTCCTTGACTAAGGATTCTTATTGGAACTATTGTTGTAACTGGAGATAGACCCAATTAAAATCCATGAGATTTTGATAAGTCCACACAAGTTCTTCTTATTTTCTTTGTAGTTGGGATTTTATGACCATTCATAGATTATATTCCACATAAAATCTTTCATTAGAGATGTAACTCTAAAGTTTAGACCTCACTTTATTGAGATTCATGTCTTTGGATTTAGCTTTAAACATTGAGGTAGTTGATCATATAATTCAACTTTGTGAGTTCCATTTTGGTCTTCTCTAGATGTTGAGTTACTTTGATGTAATCTATAGTTATAAACTTTTACATTTCTTCCATCATCTTGACCCTATCAGTGGGTCTAGCTTAGCTAAGATTGAAGCTGACTCTTTGCATTATGTAGACTCCTACTTACATTTTACCTTGGGGATTGATTACATGAGGATTTAGGTGTGTAATCATGAGGGATTATTACACAAGGTCATATAATGATTATATGTGAGTCACCCTGGGACCTTGGCCTAATTTCCCCTCTTCTTCTCCATCTAATCCTCTCAGGCCCTTCTTGCCATATCCATCTACTAATGGTATTGATCTAGTGACTAAATGCTTTCCCTTTTGAAGGGGAGTCCATGTGGAAGTGTGAATGAAATGGTCACTTGATACTATGGAGTAGTGGGCATTGTTCCTCCATAGGTGAGTAGATGAAGGGTGATGGTTGAAATAGAAAACGTTAATAGTCCATAAAGTAGAGTAGAAGGTGATTATGACATAATGGGATATGGTGGAGTTAGGAAAGTTATAAGGGATGTTATTAGGATCATGGAGGAAATCACTATGATCTTAGTGGTAGGTTGGGGAGATGAAGAAAAGAGAGGGGATAGGGAAGTAGTTGGCTAGGAAATAGAGAGTGCCATAACCCAAGGTGAGACAATGGTGGGAGATGTGGAGGTGATAATAGAGGTAGAAGTGGAAATAAGGGGTTACGAGAATAACATTTTCTTCTGTGGGTTGCCACTATAGAGCTGGACATTGGTTCCTTAGGCTACTTGTATTGGGATGACCCAGTTATGAGTTGCCCTAAAGAGGATTGTTATTAATGTGAGGTTTTTTCCTTTATCTAAAGCATGTTAACTAGCTATTTCCTAAAGGTGTCTTTTTCTTCTTCTTGTTCTTGTTCTTGTTCTTGTTCTTGTTCTTGTTTTTGTTGTTGTTGTTGTTTTTGTTGTTGTTGTTGTTCTTCTTCTTCTTATCTTATTACTATCTCAAGAAATAATCCTCCTTTCTCCAGACACTCCTCTAGATGATGTTCATCCTAAAGATTTTCAAAAAATTTATCTATTTTCTCCTCATAAAAATTAGAGTATATCTTGTCGATCTCCTACTTATATTTTGATTATTTAGATATTTTATATTTGATCCAATCTCTCTAGGTTAGCTATTTCTTTAGAACCTTAATTAATTTCATAGATGGGTCATACTTTTAGACCATGACATAGAATGATTCCCATAGCTTGCATGTGTCTAATGAGATCTAGGATAGATCCACATAATTTTGGATGATGTGCTCCATGAAAAACCTTCACTACTTAAGGTATAGTCATGACTAATGATCAGGTGGGATAGAAGTCTTCAAGTACACTATGTATCTAAGTAGATCATAGTTCTAACTATCATCAATCAGGTCCAGGCCAAGATCTATAATTTTAGCTGTGAGGAGGGCCCCCCTACTACATTTTGATCATCAAGATTCCTCCCCTTGTGTATGGGACATCATATAGACCTTTCTTCTTCTTCTCCACTTTATCGATAGAGTCCACCATATCAAGATAGCAAGATAACTCTAGGGATAGAATCATGTCTTTTAATAGGCATCAAATCTATAATGGTTTACCCTAAGAATCATGTGCTCAAATAAATGTAAAATCAGTTCCTTAGAACTAGTTGACTGGGACCCTCTTCCTTATTAGCCCTCACCACTTCACATCTATCATCCTAAACATAATGGCCTCTTGGTTGAGGTTAATGAGTACTAGGGAAAAAAATTGATTCGATCACATGTATTAATCCTTTGTGATCAATAGGATGTGGGTCTATCATGTGACTAGGTTCACCACATTGGGAAATGTCCCCATATTGGATGAGTTGAGTCTAAGATATGTGGAAAAGAACTAGGAGTGTTGGAAAAAAATGAGATGTAGAAGAAAATAGGTGTACCAAAAGATACCCAGCATATAAAAGTTTCATAGCTTGTCCTTTATGGTGGTGGTAATGATGTTTATAAAATTCATTCTAAACACCTCCCCTTCATTCATCATCATTAGGAAGAAGAGTACCCCGAATTGAAAATTAGTGATGTTGGCATCTAAATCCATCCCAAAGATGACTACCAACATGGCTAGGGAATCCTTTAGGTACTTCATGGGGATGCTTGCTAAGGGGATGGGTAGAGGAGGGACTTCTTTGTAATCATTATAGAGGAGAAAGTTAATGAATTGTGCTTTATCATTTACCCAAGTGTCCTAGACATGTTGTAGGCTCTCCATGCCATATATTTTACCCTCAGGATCAATTAGGAGCTAAAGCATCTCCTTGACTACATTTACACTGATCTTCACCCTCAAATGGGTGTTTCCCATAATTACACTAGTGCTAATGTCATACCTCACTACATAAAGCGTAACAAATTTCAAGCATTGATGAACATAGGACATCATGAATTGAGATATAATATAGCCCCACATTCTATATCTGAATGAGTCATATTATCCTCTAAAAAATTTATTGACCATTTGGGTATGGGAAATCTCCCTCAAATTATAGGTGTTTTTGGCTAGCTTGAGGTTAAAAATATCATTTGTAAAATCAACAACCAATGCTCAGTCTATGCAATGCCCCTTTGCCACATTATTTATGTTTCACACTTTATCATTTACATGAGTAGGGGTAGAAACATAGGACTTGTTAACCATGTATTAAGGGAGGAGGTATCCCTACTGCCTAACCAAGGGGTGCTTTATCATCTTAGATACTTATCATTTATTAATGAAGATGTATAAGTATACATCAATAATTCTTCTTTAAAACTAATCTCTATCTTACTAATGGAACTATATTAAAAATTCTTGGCTCAGCTCTCTTTGCTCTTTATACTCTCTATAATTTCTAATGCTATCAAAATATCAATGCATCTAATTATTTGGAAAAATGAGGAGAGGGGTACTTATATTATGATTCACCTACGTGAGATCATCATGCAAAATTTGAAAATAGGTACCCCCATAAATTTTAGTGGTAGGACACATGCTTATGGAACCACTTGTGAGATATTTAAGGTGATATTTATGTGGAATTGTGTAATGTGGAGTGTCTAACATAAATTATAGGAGAGGTGAGAAGATAATTGTCTTTCAAGGAATGATTTTAAAATGTAGGAGGCCTAGGGTGAGGTCATGTGGCAACTAGAGGTGCACTTATGCCAATGACACTTATTGAAAAGGAAAAAATAAAAAAATATACCATTCAAACATGCATAAGAGTGGATTTAACATTCAAGGTATTTCTTAGGAGATACATTTCAAATAGGAATAAGAGTGGATTTCTCCTTCAAAGAACAAGTGTAATTTTCCTTTACATAGAAGCCACTACTAGTAGTTGTATAAATAAGTGGTTAACAAGTGGAATTTCCTTTTTTGGCACTACTAGGTGATATTTGGAAGGACCTTATAGTAAATTCAATGTATATCCTAGAAGATACATTTCAAACATACATAAGAGTTGATTTCCTAGAGTTGAGGAAGTTAAATTGGAAAAATTGCTCAACCTATAAGAAGTAAGAGAGAAAATGAGTGACATGAAGGTCACTCAATAACAAGTTGTTAATCAATGGTTTGATAAGAGATCATCAAACCTAAGCTTTAATCTAGGATACTTGGTCCTCAAATATGACCAAAGGGCCACAAAACCATGCCAACATACAAATTTTAATTTCCCATAGAAGTGGCCATTTTGCATCTTTGGAGATAGAGAAGGTAATGCAATTGAGTTGGAGGATGAAAAAGTCAACTCATTAGGGTTTTAAATAAATGGAATTGATTTGAAACACTTCAACTAATTTATTGGCCTTATTATTACATATAGTATGATGTAAAAAGGTTAGAGGGGTGCCTTTTTGAACTCAATCTAGAAGATCTTGGCCTTGACCAAATCAACAACTAGTGGAAATATGATCCTATTGGTCACATAGCCTCCTTAAAAATCATCACTTCATTTACTCATGATCCTAGACCATACCTCAAATAGTGAAGGTTACCATTGTTTGAGGATGACAAATATTGTGTATCTATTTGAGATCTTGGGCACTTGGCCACCTCTCTTGTATCCACACCTGACTGCCCAATAATAAAAATAAGAATCTTTAGGTCAAATTGAGGTAGAGCCATCATAATCTAGCTCTAAGGCACAATATTTTAGGCCTCCACCAGATCCCCCACAAAATAATGTGCACTTTTATCACCCCTTTCTCTCTATTTCTAATATAACCTCCACTCCATATTCACCCTCTATAGTTTCCCTTAGGATGGTGCTAATCTAAATTTTCGAAACAATAACCTCCCTTTCACCTTTTCTCACTCCCCCACCCTTATCCACCACATTAACACCAATAATGGTGTAATTGTCCAACACTCCTCTTTGTGGTGTCACACCTTTCTTACCTTCCACACTAACCCTTGGAAAGTTTGGTAGATGGTATATTGGCCTCCTCTATACTAGGTTCCCTTTGTTATTTTAGTTAGTCTCATCTCATCCCTCTACTACCATGTGGTGTCCTAGCACCCATTCTTTACAAAAATATTCCTAGCTTGCCTAGTAGTATCACCAACTCAACACATGGGGACATAGTACTTATCCAAGATAGATTTATTTTGTCAAAAATGCAATTTTCCATATTGGTCAGGGGGAGTGGACCCCCATCTTCTAATAAAATTCTAAAGGAATTTTTAAAAGTAAACCTGTGTCAACACCATGCTTCTCCTAAGGGACATAGGCATCATAAGGCATTATAGTTGTAGCATATGTAGGATTATGAAGACAAACTACACTCATGAGCCAAAGCTCCCAAGTCAGTTCTAATGACCTCATCATGGACTAAATTTCTTGACTCTAGGTGTATTTATCTCAAGAGGCCATTGTGCCTACATAATTAGGGCTCTTTCCTTTTTGAAAGGGTAGGATCTTAGATAATTATTTTAGATTAGATTAGTTAATATAATAGTTAGTTCTAGAATAGAAGTAAAAATAGTTTATTATTAACATTTCACCACCTTCATAGGTCTCTTTTAAAGGAAGGCTGAATATTTTATACTATGATATTTGGGCCTTTTGTATAGTATTTTTCCACCCATATTGAAGATATATTATTCTATTTCATATTGGGTGAGATGTATTACTTTCTACTATTTATGTAGTCTCTTTATATAGTAATGGTTCTTGTCTATTATTTCAAGGAATAAGTGCAATTTTCCATTACATGGAAGGCACTACTAGGTTGATAATTTTAAGTCCCTTGTAATATATTCAATGTATCTCTTAGGAGATACCTTTCAAACATGCATAAGAGTGTATTTATCCTTTTAGGAAGAAGTGTAAATTTCCTTTACACAAAAAGAAATATTGGGTGATATTTTGAAGGCCCCTATAATACCTTTAATGTATATCTTAGGAGATACCTTTAAAACATGCACAAGAGTCAATTTCCCCTTCAAGGTATCTCCTAGGAGATCCTTTTCAAATAGGCACAAGAGTGGATTTCTCCTTCAAAGAACAAGTGGAATTTCCTTTACACAAAAGTCACTAATGGGTGATATTTTAAAGGCCCTTATAATACCTTGAATGTATATCCTAGGAGATACCTTTCAAAAATACACAAGAGTGGATTTAACCTTTAAGGTATCTTTTAGGAGATACATTTCAAATAGGGACAAGAGTGGATTTTTCCTTCAAGGAACAAGTGAAATTTTCATTTACATGGAAGGCACTATTAGGTAATATTTTGAAGGCCCTTATAATAACTTCAAGTTATATTCTAGGAGATACCTTTCAAACATTCACAAGAGTCGATTTCCTCTTCAAGGTATCTCCTATGAGATACATTTCAAATAGGGATAAAAGTGGATTTATCCTTCAAGGAACTATAAAAATTTTCCTTTACATAGAAGACACTACTAGGTGATATTTTCAAGGACCTTGTAGTACCTTCAAGGTATCTCCTAAGAGATTTACTTTAAACATATAAAAGAGAGGATTATTCCTTCAAGGAACAAGTGCAATTTTCATTTACATGGAAGACACTATTATGTGATGTTTTTAAATCCCCTTTAATAAATTAAATGTATCTCCTAGGAGATACCTTTCAAACATTCACAAGAGTGGATTTACCATTCAACACATATCTTAGGAGATACATTTGAAATAACGACAAGAGTAGATTTCTCCTTCAAGGAACAAGTGCAATTTTCCTTTACATGGAAGTACTACTAGGTGGTAGTTTTAAGGCCCTTATAATACCTTCAAGGTATCTCCTAAGAGATACCTTTCAAACATTCACAAGGGTGGATTTCCCCTTTAAGTTACTTCCTATGAGATACCTTTCAAATAGGCAAAAGAGTGGATTTCTCCTTCAAAGAATAAGTGGAATTTTTCTTTACACATAAGGCACTACTGGGTGATATTTAAAAGGCCCTTGTAGCAAATTTGATGTATCTCCTAGGAGATACCTTTCAAACATGGACAATACTAGATTTCCCCTTCAAGGTATCTTCTAGGAGATATATTTCAAATAGGTACAGGAGTGTATTTTTCCTTCAAGGAATAAGTACAATTATCCTTTACATAGAAGGCACTACTAGGTGATATTTTGAAGGCCCTTGTAATATCTTCAAGTTTTCTCCTAGGATATACCTTTCAAACATGCACAAGAGTGGATTTCCCTTTCAAGGTATCTCCTAAGAGATACCTTTCAAATAGGCATAATAGTGGATTTTATCCTTCAAGGAACAAGTGGAATTTTCCTTTACATGAAAGGCACTATTGGGTGATATTTTGAAGGCCTTTGTAATACCTTAAAGGTATTTCTTAGGAGGTACCTTTAAAACATACACAAGAGTGTATTTCCCTTTAAATACATCTACTATGAGATACCTTTCAAATAGATACAAGAGAGAATTTATCCTTGAAGGAATAAGTTGAATTTCCTTTACACAAAAGTCACTACTGGGTGCTATTTTTAAGGCCCTTGTAATATGTATAATTTTGCTTGTAGGTGATACATTTAAAACATGGACAATAATGGATTTCCCCTTAAAGTTATCTCTTAGGAGATATATTTCAAACAGGGACAAGAGTGGTTTTTTCCTTCAAGGAACAAGTGCAATATTACTTTACATGGAAGGCACTACTGGGTGATATTTTAAATGCCCTTGTAATAACTTCAAGGTATCTCTTAGGAGATAACTTTCAAAAAATATTAAGAATGGATTTACCCTTCAAGGTATCTCTTAGGAGATACCTTTCAAACAAGCATAAGAGTGGATTTCTACTTCAAGGAACAAGTGGAATTTTCCTTTACATAGAAAGTACTATCGAGGTGATATTTTGAAGGCCCTTTTAATATTTTCAAGGTATCTCCTAGGAGATACCTTTAAAACATGCACAATAGTGGTTTTTCCCTTCAGGGTATGTCTTAGGAGATACCTTTTAAATATGCATAAGAGTGGATGTTCCCTTCAAGGTATCAGAGTTAAAATGCACTAACAAAGAGATTGCTATGAATTCAAGGTCGCTACTTGGTGAGAAGTAGATGAGTCTTCATGTAAAAATACATTATGAGAATACAAGAGGCAATCAAAGGGTGCCACATTTCTAGATTTTGGCCCTACTAGGTAGCTTAGTCATATTCAGGCAATGTAAGTACTTAGTTGTATCTGAAGTGGTAGACATGTGTTGAAAGGTGGAAATATTTATATTTAAAGGTAAAATTTATGGAAAATCATATTCAAATTAAAGCTAAACTAAATTCTGATGCAATTAATTGATAAAAGTAATAGTTTGAAGTTTAACAATCTTTCCATGACTATAACATGAACTATGATTACCACCAACATTGCATTAATCAAGATTTCTAAAAAGGACTTCTATAAAATCATCCCACATTAAGAAAATATATGATCTCATCAATTAAAATTTAAAAACCATCTCTGAAGTAAGAATATCTTAAACTACCAAGTTGGAATAGGTCTTGTTTCTCTATTCATATAAGACAAACATAGCCCCTAGTTTCAATACCATTACATTAGCCATAGATGAAAAAAATACAATGACTTATTTTACCATGTGGAGAGGTTTTCTCCCTAAATGTCTACCTTTCAAGGACTAACTCTAACTTATCCATTGCCTCCATCAACAGATCCCCCAAGTGGTTCTTAAAATGAGACATGTATTAAACAAATGCAATTGGCCACAAATATATACAAACAACACCATATATATATAAGTTTATTTATTTATATATACGGTGCTTTATACTTTTATATATAAACAAAGTCTGAGTTGACTATAGTTTTACTTTGAAGTCTAAAGGTTTAGCTCAAAGACTAGTGACTTAGCTCTAAAGACTAGAAGCTATGCTCTAAAGACTAATAGCTATGCTTCTAAGATGAAAAAAAACATGAATGGGAAGAATCCACCTCCACCATTGAGAATCAAGACAATACCATTATACCAACAATTCCACAACCCATAATTTAATGTTATAGTGTTTTTAAAAGATCTCCTCCATTAGATTTGATGAGATAGTATTTTCAAAATATCTTCTCCAATACATTTGATGTGATGATGTTTACAAATGATCTTTTCAAATAATATTAATGTAACCATGTTTTTAATAGATGGTCTTTCTAGAATATTTGGTATGATGAATAATTAATGAAGATTATTACTCCCAATACTTCCAATAATTACATTTATGATACATCATTACTACTTGACTTGATAAAGTACATTACCATTATATCTTACATAATCTAAAGAGATAACCATAACTGCCACCATCATTCTTGTCATAATCACATCATATAACCTGCTTTGCTATTCATTTTTGAGTTATCACTACCAACAATTATTATCTCATATCTCTAACATTTTTCTTCCCATATTCCTTATGTGGATTCAATATTTATGTTTTTACAATATAGTCATATTTGCAATTAAATAGTTCTTGTCATGAAGATCATTGGGGGAAAGAAAAAAGTAAACCAGAATCCTTTGATGCATTACTACAAGATGAAGCAACCATAGATGTATTTAAAACAACAGGTTGGTTGAATTTTTTAAAAATGCTTCATGGATTCCATGAATAAACATTGAAATAATTATATGATAATTTTGATGAAGATCATGCTATTATCAAATGGAAAAACATTCTAGTAAATCACTCTATAATCAGTGTTCTATCTGGGATTTTTCAGGATGGAGTAGTTGGCATTAAAAATAATTTTTTAAACTTAATTTATATGTTTATTAAAGGAAATTATCCACACCCCAAATTACACAAATCCGCCTAAGGAGTGGTCAAAGGAATTCTGAGAGAAATTCTTTCTCAACTTTAGAAAATGTTGTTTTCTAAATAATGAAATATATCACTTGTGATGGTTATTTTATAGTAGTAGGTGGATATTCTATGATAATCTTTCTTCACTTGATGAAAATATCTATTTGATAAGAACATAAGATCAATGTTCCCTCTTTCCTTCACAATGATTTGATTAATGTTTATTGGAAGATAAGATGAGGTACTGAGCCTACCCACCATTATGGGCTAGTTACACTCATTTGTTGACATTATTTTCTTAGTATGCCAAGGGGTGAAAAGTATTTGTCCTCTTTCCTCTAAAATGTTTCCCCATTTCCTACCAAAAAGACACCACACCCTGTCTCTCCTCTTTCCACTACAATATGGATTGAAGAACCCACAGTTCAAATTAAAAAATGACCATCTTTACTACCATTGGTTCTAAATATACTACACCAGAGATCAAAGTGACAAATTGGAATTTATTTAGTCACCCCTCATCCTCCTCTAACTAAATTTTGATGCATTAACTAGCTTATCTTATAAGAAGAAGAATAAGATGTACAAGTTGTATTTTTAGAGCAAACCTTGGGAGAAGAGGTTATACCTTAAGAAGTAGATCTTCTTATGACATCTATTGTTGATAAGGTTAAAAAATCCTTGATTGAATAATATCCATATTTTACACATTCTTTCAATGAATAAAAATAATTGCAACATGTCATGGATTTATCATGCCATGAGGAAATAATTAGACTACAACAAATAGAGTTAGATGTTCTCTATTAAACTTTGAAAGGTTAGGAATTGATGATTTCTAATTTGAAACAAAGGTGGGAAGAATATATTACTAAAATTAGTGAACAAGAAACAATTATTTAGGTAATACAAGATGAACTAACTAGGGTCCATAACGTAATGTTTTCATAGACCTAAGAATTGATTAATTTGCATAATTCTCTTGCTATCAAAAACAATCAGATTACTAATTTACAAAATGACAATGCTGATAAGCATAATATGATTAATAATCTAAGAGAAAATATATCTAATAAAATTTCAATTCTTGCCTAACATACTAATAGAATACTAGAGCTCATTGATTAAAATTTGGAGTTACAATCCTCTATCAAGTCCATGCAAAGAGAAACATGAGAGATTTTAGTTTAGATGGAGGGTACAAAAATATTTGTTCCCTCTTTCCCTATTCAATTACATGAAATAATCTTTATCTAGCATATCACAAAGAATAAAATTCAAAAGTTGATGAATGTAAATGTCAAACTTAAGGAGGAATCTCAAAAGTAATTACTAGAATCCCAACTACAATTGTAGAAAGCATAGGCTTCTATCCAACACATTTGTGTTATTTTTGAAAAACTATTAACATTCATGTAGCTTTCATCAATTTATGTTCTTTCCTTACATAAACAATTTTATAAATGGTAGATTTAGTTAATTTTCCTTGATTTTTCACACATCATTGAAGATGATCATGTATTTATGGACATTTTTTTAAAGATTTCTAAATAAAGGTAAAATTCCATTTGTGAGTTCTATACTTTCAATTTGTTATTAGGATATCAATCTAATTTTTTAATAAATTTTTTTGTTGGAGAGACATAATTGAATGGCTTTCTCTCCACTCTAAGGAACCAAATGGCATCGAAATAGGCCAATAATATATTTATGTAAGTACAAAGCACCATTAGGTTATGCATGAGATTACAATTTATAGAAGCAAAGAAACATATTTATTGTTTTTAACCACTATATCATATTCATATGAAGAACTATTTAGATCTAATATTACTGATTTTAGAGATTTTATAAACCATTATTATGCCAATATGTAAGTCTTACTAAGTGGGAGACATTACCTATTAAGTTGAAGTACAAGGAAGTCCTAGGCCCACTAATATTAAATGGAGTCTAAGAAGAGCCAAAGAAGTTTACTAGATAATCAATTGTCACTTAGAAGAAAGAGGTTTAGATGTTTGGATTGGGATGAGGTTTAGGCTTCCTATCATTTTGTGTCCTCTATCTCCATGGTAGTGTTGGAATTCTCAAGAAGAAGTTGAATTTGAAGCCTAGGTGCATATCATTGTCAGAGATCTTGGATTCTTGTCAAGGGTATACCATGACTTGGGCCATCATTTTGAAATTTATGATTTTATTCACATGTTTGAATCAAGAAATTTGGATTAAGGATCAGTCATTCCACTTCTTTATGAGAAGACTTACAAAAGGTAAAGTGTGGGGGAGAAATGATAAGCATTTCATATAGCTCATCATAGTTATAAATTTTCCATAAATTGTTGCATTGGTTATAGCTTTTATTAAATTTAATAGTTAAATTTTTATCTAAGTAGGATATGAATGCAATTTGTTCTTTATTTGTATGTAATTTATTGTTGATTCTTTACCTTGTTATTGTGTCTAACCTAGATGAATAGTATAGTTTTGAGTATAGAAATACATCCCATGGATGGGGTAATTTTGAGTAGAGGAATACATCCTAATTATGGGGCAATTTTGAGTATAATAAAATCCCAATGATGGAGTAATTTTTATAAGGCAACATAGTTTTTACATCTCTTTTGGCTACAATTATGAGGATTGAACAAGTGATCTCTAAAGACTAAATGCTCTGAAGACACTCTAAAGATGTTGTAGAACTACTTTGAAGATGTTTTGGGTGTGTTTCAAAGACATACACAAGATGATTCAAGGAAGTCTAGGAATGCTTTGAAGACTTGTACAAGGTGATTGAAAGACCTATACTAGATCCTCCAAAGATATCTACATTTTCTCTAAAGACTACAAAAATTATGTGTAATATATGTTGTTGAGATAAATTAGGAGAATTTTAGTACAAAACTTTTGTTTGAAAAAAATAAAAAAATGATTGGATGCAAATGATATATGGCAACCAAATAAGTGTGGCTATATAAATCTTTAGCCCCCTACTACTTCTCATCCCTCAAAAACTTCTCCCTAAACAATAATTTATCCTATTTCTAAGGTGTAGATGATATTTTATAATCAATTTTTAAATATTTAATTATTAATGGGACCCCTCTACCCAAGAATATCAAATCATGAGGGAAAAATTCACCACCCCAAATAATAATGCTAGTTGTTATTCAATAATTCATTCATTAAATTTTATGACGTGACATGAGTTAAAAGTTTGACACTCCAAAAATTAACTTTTCAAACTCTATCTAAAATGAAAACATTTCACTCAAATGATTAAAAAATCCAAGTTTTATAAAACTTTTACAGTCTAATTCGATTGCATTAAATTTGACTATTAAATTCCAATTTCCCTTTAAGTAAATTCAAAAATTGATTTTTTAAAATTTTGTAATTTAATTATGGAAATTGAAATAATTTTTGATCACAAAGAATAAAAAAAAATGACACAAAATATTTGTTTATGGGGTTCACGAAATGGCTACATCCTTGGGTCCACTCTATGAGTGTTTTGATCTATTAAAAACTCTTAATGAATAATTAAAATATCTCTTTGAGTATAATAAAAATAATTTTATACTAGATATCTATCTTTGTAACCAAAATAAACATCCTTAATTAAATAGAAGTTCCTGCTACCTCTTTAAACTAAATATATCTCTATGTACAAAATACCTATGTGTAAAATTACCACTGACTCTGTAAAACACTTGTAGTTTATAGTTCTCAATGCCTCCTTGGCATTAGCTAAGCATTAAGCATTTTCCTAAATTGGGGTTTTGTTTCTACAACATGGCATTGAGTTTATTGTATTTCATCTCCAACATTTTTACATTGGCTAGGTGGTACCTATATTCAATTTTGGTTAGAAATTTTTGGCACTATCAAAACCAAATTCCATATTTTTAGGATAATTGTGAGTTTTTTGGATTGAAATTATTTTCTTATAATGTCATTTGCATTGAAAATGGCATTGGCTTAGTACCAAATTGCCCAACACTTGTCTGTAAAATGCATTTCATATAATTGGCATCATATATGAAGTTCACACTTTAGTAAATAAATATTTTTTTATAGAAATGGCATGAAGCTCAATGATTTTTTGTTAATTATTGGTTCCAAGTAAAGATAATAAAATGGATTAGGCTAAGTGTGTTGTCATTAAAATAGGTAAAGTTGTCAATAACAATGTAAAGCATGTCCCTTTTATCGACTACCTATTGCATGAATGAGTGTCATCACACAATATATTCTTTGGACTACATTCAAATCTATATTCCCATGCCTTTATACCATAAAAAAATAACTTGAGCTTGATAAATACCACATGTCCTTCAATTCCATTCTAAATTTTTCCATGCAAAACACAGCCAAGCACTAAAGATTACCATGCTTTTCTTTCACAAATCTACGTTGGTAAATATTATTCATGCCAAAGACAAAATATGTGTTGATGTTGTGGCCGCATGAAGATATTTTTCTAATAAATATTAATATGCATGCAATTTAAAATAAAAGGCAATGTATGGATTATAAAATTGAAATAAATATATATTTAAAATATCTCAATCGAATATATATTAAAATATATTTATTAATTGATTATATATATATATATTGGTGGTAATTTTAACAAAAATAATTATAGTGTTGTGAGTGGAGGTGTGGCATTATTGGATAGATAATGCCACATCTACATCCATAACAACAAATAATTAATTATAATAAAGATATTTAAAATAAAAATAATTTAATCTCCTATTTTCTCCACTTTATCCCTGTAAACATTTGATCAAAATCTTTAGTAAGAATCCCTTGGATCATTCCTCCCCACTAACAGCTTTTGGACCTCCAAAAGTTGATTTAATTATCAACCAAGTGAGGGTATGTCTCCCTCACTTTTTTGATTTCCATCCATTTTTCCTTATTCAAATCCATCCATTTCAAACCAACATAAATATATTCAATATCACCCCTTCATGTAGTTCTAGTTTTCATATCAATAATAACATCTTCCTACAACTCATGAAGAGACTCATTATCAAAATCATCAACATTAGGAACTTGAATACCCTCATCTTGATTTATAATCATAGAAGGTTCATATAATTTCAAGTTTTCCACATTAACCACTAAATAAATCTACATATAAGAGGATAAATCCAATCAAAAAGTATTTATACCAATCTTTTCCAAAATACTAAGAGGACCATACCTAATTGGTTTTAATTTTATACTTTCACTTTTTAATCTTTCCTTACTGATGTGAAGCCAAACATAATCATCCACATTGAATTGATGATCAACTC
Source organism: Torreya grandis (assembly GCA_037957365.1). Taxonomy (NCBI): domain Eukaryota; kingdom Viridiplantae; phylum Streptophyta; class Pinopsida; order Cupressales; family Taxaceae; genus Torreya; species Torreya grandis. The sequence continues at coordinate 870,892 of JARHVA010002327.1, forward strand.
TATGTTTGTCATGCCTAGACTTATATTTATCTTGGATATTTAACTATTCTTGAATAGCTTTCTGAATTATTTGAATTATCTGAATAAAAATTTTAGCCTTCACATAGTCATTTTTTCCATCCACCACTAAGTTAGATTATTCTTCAAAAGAGAATTATAATGAAGAATTAGGAAAATAATGAAAACAAGTCTCAAAAGGAGAGTTTAAATTAGAAGAATGTAAATCATAGTTATAAGAATGTTTCACATAATATAATTGTTCATCCCATAATTTATGGTATTTACCATAATACCACCTGAGTAAATGTACCCTCATATGGTTGAACAAATTTATTTTCCCATAGATTTGGGGATGGAAGGATATGCTTTTGTTTAGCTTAGTATCCATCAAATCCCATAAAGCTGACCAAAACACATTGAAAAATCAAGAATCATGATAAGATATAATAAAAGTGGGTAACCCAAAATGGATCTAAACATTTTTGAAGAATAAATGTGTAGTATCCTCACTTGTATCCTATTTAGTATAAGGAACCAAAATACACATTTTTTTGAGCCTATCCACAACCCCATATAGATAATCATGTTTTCTTCATGATATAGGTAAACCTCCTAAGAAATCCATAGAAATACTTTCCCAAGGATGGTTAGGAACAAGAAGAAGTGTATATAATCTTAACCTATGATTACTATGTCTACTTATAGAAGAAAGAATACAACCATTAATATATTATATACATTTTATGTCATATAGGTTAATTAATAGTATCTTTATAACTATGCAACTATCTTACCAATTTAAAAATGAATGAAAAAAAGAGAAGTGTGAGCTTCTCTAATCATGTGAACTCTTTCATCTTGTGGAATACATATTTTTCTAAGATGATAGAACATTCCATTATGCACATGATAGTCAAATGCTTCTACTAATTTACCATTTATCAAATCTTCATAGACATTCTTAAAATCAACATCTATAGCATATTGTTCCTTATAGATTTCATTAACAAAAGGATTATGTTGTGAAATAGTAGATGCTATAATAAGAGGTCTCTAAATCATATCATCCACCTTATTTTGTATTTCATTTTTATACCTTGTATCAAGATGAAACTACTACAAAAATCCTATCAACTATAAATGTCATGATTATTGTATCTTGGATTATTATTGAAGATACTATAAAGGTTTATGATCCATAAGGATGATTTTCTCTTTGGCCATCAAATAATGTTTCCATTTTTTCACACTATGAACCAAAGCATACAACTCTTTATCATAAGTAGGAAATTTCTTTACTGCACTTGTGAATTTTTTTTAATGAAAACACATTGGTTTTCATTTTTGCATTAATATATCCCCCATTGCATACCCAGTAGCATCAATTTATATCTCAAAATATTATCGTAAATCAAAAAGTGAAAGAATTGGGACTATACTTATCTTTTATTTTATGATATTTAAATCTTTTTCATGCTTTCCTCCCCATTGAAAGACATGGTTAGAAATTGTTAAAACATGTAAAGGAGATGCAATATTAGAGAAGTTAGCAATAAATTTTCTCCAAAATTGAACTGATCCAAGAAAACTTCTATTTCATTATTAGGCCTTGGACAATTCACTATGGTTGGAAAATTTGTAGGGTCTAAATTTAGTGAACCATTCCCTAGAACATAGCCTAAGTAAACCAAAGATGTTTTTCCAAATTCACATTTTGACATCTTTAAAAATTATTTCTCCTTTTGCAATGTATCTAAAACTTTTTTGATGTGTTTAAGATGATCTTCCAATGTGTTATTAAAGATTAAAATTTCATCCAAGTACATAATTAAATAAGCATCTAGAAATGATCTTAACACATTATTCATAATCCGCATAAATGTGGTAGGTGTATTACAAAGCCCAAAAGGCATAATAAGCCACTCAAAAATACCTTTCTTAGTTTTAAAATCAATTTTTCAACTATCACCATCACTTATTCTTACTTGGTGATAACCACTTCTCAAATCTAACTTAGTAAAATACTTTGCATTTTTCAAATGATCTAACAAATCATCAATATGAGGAAGAGGGTAGTGGTTTTTAACCATGATTTTATTCAAAGCTTAGAAGTCCACATACATTTGTCATGTACCATATTTTTTGGTACCAAGATAATAGGTAAACCATATGGAGAGGTACTCTGCCAAATGACTCATTTATTAAGTAATTCCATCATTTTCTTCTTTATTTCCTCATTATCTACTAATGAAAACCTATACATGTAAATATTAGGGAGAGAGGCATCCTAATGCAATTTAATATCATTTTAAATTTACCTCTTAGGAGTTAAACCTTTTGTCTCCTAAAAAACATAATTGTAGTTAGAAATAATATTTTCTATTCCAAATTTATGTTTAACATCACAACACTCTAAGGCCTTAGTTTTTTAATTATCTTTGGCTTTTACAATCATGAGAAAAAAAATCTTACTTGAGTTTACAAGTCTTTTCATTTTCCTTAAAAAAGAAGAGTCAAATTGGATTTAACATGGTGGGATCTTACTATGTATTCAATCCCATCCTATACAAGCACATATTTGTTCTCTTCTCTATAAAATATTGCCTTTCTATCATATAATTAAGGAATACCCAAAATAATTCCAAAAAATATCCAAAGGGACTACATCTAGATCTACTTCATTAATGAATTTAGAAGTAATAACAAACCTTAAGGTGCATGTTTTTATGACCTGTAATTTTACATCATCACACACCCATCCTAAATGACATGGTTTTGGATGTAGTTTAGTTTTGAGTCCTAACTTTTTAATACCCTCTTTAGAAATAAGATTAGATTGTAATCCACTATCAAAAAGAGTATCTATTTTAGCATGCTTAGATATAACTCTTATGTGGAATTTTTTTTTTCTTTCAACATGTTTAGATTTAGTTTTAGAAGAAGTAATAATAGAAGGTTTAGTGTTAAATGAGGAAGAAGTTAAACCTTATAGACCCATGGTAGTCACTATTGTTCCATCACTATAATCTTATCCTAGGTCCTATTAGACCATAACATTAGCCTTAATTTCATTTTTATTCTAGAACCTCTTTGGCTTGAGTTCACATGATTCTTCTTGTAATGATTACATAAAGGTTTTCCTTCCTCTTTCTTACCAGTGTAAGTAGACTTACCCATACCCTTTTTTTTTAAATTTACCTTTATTTTTAAATGGCTTATGAGAATTATTTCCATATCCTTCCTTGGTCATCTTACACCTGCTTTCTATATGAGTAGCTTACACATAGACTTCATCAAGGTTAGAAGGACTAAACATGAGAATAATATGTCTCAAATAGATATGCAAAACTGTAATATATTTCAGCAATATTTTTGGACTGTAAAGAGGAATGCCTAAGATTAATGCCTTATTTATAAAATCTTGAGTATAACCCTTCACACTCTGACCTTCATTCCATCCTAAAGTTTTCCAATACATAGTATCTTGTTGCACATAACCCAAAGGATAAAATTGTTTTCTCATATTAGAAATAAAATCATTCTAGGAGGAAATTATCTTACCATGTTACTTGACATCCTCCTATATCTTGCTTTCCCACTATTTGAGTTTTCTACCACTCATACAAAGAGTAGCCAAGTAAATTTTAGCTTCCTCACTTTCAATATTCTAAATTTGACAATATATATCAATTTTCTTGACCCAGTTATCCAATTTATCTACACTTAGCTCACCATTATAAATTGGAATATCAAATTTAACATTTAATTTCAAGTGTGGAATAGTTTTACAATTTATAGAGAGAATCCTTTATTAGAAGGTGAAAGAGTAAGTTATTCTCTTTCATATGTATCTTCTTTTGCTTTATGCTTTGTTTGATATCATACATTTTCTCAACCATGTTTTTCATGTTAAGGAAAGCATATTAGAAGTCTATCTCAGACATATCTACTCCCATACTTGACTACCAACTTGCACATCTTGCACTAATTTTAGGATCAAAATCTACAAGTTCTCCTTCATTACATCTTGATTTAGACCTAGTTAACATATAAGACTATTGCAATTTCTAAACAATGTTATATGGCCTTGATCATAGGCTTTGATACCAAATAGATCAAAAAAACCAAGTTTTATAAAAATTTTATAGTATGCTTCGATTGGATTAAATATGAATATTAAATTCCAATTTCCATTAAGTAAATCCAAAAATTTATTTTTATGAATTCTTGTAGTTTAATTATGGAAATTGAAATAATTTTTTATCATAAAGAAGATTTGTTTATAGGGTTCACCAAATGGCTACATCCATGGGTCCAGTCTATGAGTGTTTTGATCTATTAAAAAATCTTTGAGAATAATTATAATATCTTTATGAGTATCATAAAAATACTTTTATACCACACACACACACACACACACACACACATATCTATGAAGCCAAAATAAACCTCTTTAATTCAACAAAAATTCTTGCTACCTCTATAGACTAGATATATTTCTATCTATAAAATACTTCTATGTAAAATCACCATTACCTCTATAAAACATGTATAGTTTATATTTCTTAATGCCTCCTTAGAATTGGTTAGGAACTAACCATTTTCCCTAATTAGGGTTTTGTTTCAACAACCTGGTGTTGATTTTATGGTATTTCCTCTCTGACATTTTTAAATTGGTTGGGTACTACCTATATTCAGTTCTGGTTATCCATTTTTGGTGATATCAAAACCAAATTAAAAATCTACAGGATAATGGTGAGTTATTTAGATCAGTGTTATTTTCTTATCATGCCATTTGCATTTAAAATGGTGTTGGCTTAGCATTAACATGCCTAATATTTATCTACCAAATGTGTTGCCTATACTATTATATATGGAGTCCATTCTTTAATAAATAGATAATTTGTGACAAAATGGTGTGAATTTTAATGCCTTGTGATTAATTATTGGGACCAAGTAAAGATAAGAAAATGAATTAGGCTAAGTGTGTTGTTAGCAAAACATGTAAAACACATTCCTTATATTGACTAACTATTGTATGAATGAGTGGCATCATGCAATGTATTATTTCGAATAAATTCAATTCTATAATCATATGCCTTTATACCATGCAAAAATTAACTTGATATTGATAAACATCTTGTGTCATTTAATGCCATTCCAAATGTTTCCATGCAAAACACTACTACATGATAAAGTTTACCATGATTTTCTTTCACAAATATGTCTTGGTAAATCTTTTTCATTCCAAAGACAAAATATGGGTCAATGCCATGTCCACATGAATATTTTTTTAATAAATATTAATATGCATGCAATTTAAAATAAGAGGTAATGTATGAATTATAAAATGGAAATGAAGATATAATTAAAATATCTTAATGGAATATATATAAAAATATATTTATTAATTGAGAATATATGTGTGTGTGTGTGTGTGTGTGTGTGTGTGTGTGTGTGTGTGTGTGTGTGTGTGTGTGTGTGTGTGTGTGTGTGTGTGTGTGTGTGTGTGTGTGTGTGTGTGTGTGTGTGTGTGTGTGTGTGTGTGTGTGTGTGTGTGTGTGTGTGTGTGTGTGTGTGTGTGTGTGTGTGTGTGTGTGTGTGTGTGTGTGTGTGTATTGGTGGTAATTTTAACACAATTAATTATAGTGTTATGGGTGGTGTGGTATTATTGCCTAGATAATACCACATTTACATCCATAACAACAAATAATTAATTGTATTAAATATATTTAAAATAAAAATAATTTACTCTCCTATTTTTATCTCTTAATCTCTTTAAACATATGATCAGAATCTTCAGTGAGAATTTCCTTGATCATCAAATAATAATAATAATAACCTAGAAGAGGCCAAAAAAATGAATTTTCAACTCAGTCTAAAATAAAAACAATTAGTAGTATCCTAAATAGAGCCAACAGACAAATGATGCAAAGGTATAGAGATAGGGTGGAACCATTGAAACCCTCTTACATCACGACACATTTTTACTATGATTATTTGCTTACAGTTAATAAAACAATGTCTAATTTCCCCCCACATTCACCATTTGGGTCCCTATTGACTGTAAGTAAGCACTAAAAAATCTTAATCTCTACCATTTCATTATCTTATCCATTTCATTATTTTCTTACATTTAATAAACAATGTTTACTTTCCCCTCACATTCACCAATTGGGTCGCTACTGAATACAATTAAGCACTAATAATACTAATCTCTACCATTTCATTATCTCATCCATTTCATTATTTGCTTACATTTAATAAAAAATGTCCTATTTCCCCTCACATTCACCATTTGGGTCCTTATTGAATAGAAGTGCTAAACAATCCTAATATTTGCCATTTCATTATTTACTTACAATTAATAAAAAATGTTTGTTTTCCCCTCAAATTCACCATTCGGGTCCCTATTGAATAATAGTAAGCACTAAACAATCCTAATCTCTACCATTTCATTACCTCGATCATTTCATTATTTACTTACAGTTAGTAAAAAATTGTATGTTTTTCCCTCACATTCACCTTTTGGGTCCCTATTGAAAAGAAGTAAGTGCTAAACAATCTTAATCTCTGCTATTTCATTATCTTAGCCATTTCATAACAAAAATCTAGGTTTATCTAAATATAAACAATTTCATAACTTGAAGCATTAAATAATAAATAAAAGGGTCATGTCAAGCCAAACAAATCACATGTTTCAGATATAGTAAAACAATACATTACATAGGTTAAATACCTATCAAGAATCACCTACATAAATGATAGTGAAAAATGGGGTCAATACTTCCACCACTAATGCCACAGTTAGCCTAACAGTCAATAACAGAATGTTTGTTATCCTTAAAATGATTTGAATGATTTATATTCATTGGTCTTCATTGGTATTCATTGGTCATTTGCAAAAGACTAGATATGGAGACTGTAGCTAGTGGAGCCCACTTTTATAATGGAGGGGGATGTTTGCACCATGTATGGTAATAGTGTTTTTAATTTTGAAATTACACTATAATTTACCATACATTATTTTGATGTTTCTAGTTATGACATGTGATAGGATGAGGAGTGTTTGGAAAGGTCCACATAGTGGGTCCTCAGGCCACCACATGGCCTACCATCACTTTATTATATTTTACAAGTTACTCATGTTATGCCAAGTTTGAGAATGCTAACCTAAGATAACTAAACAACTTAACTCAAGTGCCAATTCGATGATACTGAGTTTGAATTATGCCATGAAACAAGCTTATCATCCCAAATCACAATGGGCCCAACAATTGAATCTTCTAAACTAAAATCAAAACCAACTAGACGTCTCCCTAACTTAGAATTTAAATAAAGATCAAATCATATGAACTAATTCAACCAAAATGGTAAGATACGTGGCCTTATCTAGGATAAAGAAATGGTTGACAAGGCTATTTTTAGCCTTTCATATATTCTTCCCCATAGAATGTGGGATTATTATTATGAAGTATTGGTAAATAGGCAAAGCACTAGACATACATGAGAACTCATTGGAATGAGATAACCATTAGTTCAAGGTAGGAAAGTGTTAGATTGTATGATATAGTTCGATGGGATTGTCTTCTGGGATGACTTAATCTTGAACAAAAAAGTGGTGATTAAGTTTGGAAAGCCCACAAATTGGGAAATAGAACACATTCTAAGATACTAGAATAAGATCTCACAATTAGAGGTTGAACATGGGCATATGAAGATATGTACATGAGTTTGATTTGTTAGACATGATTAAATATCTCCTTAACATAGTTTGAAGATATAATGGTTTGACTATGTATTGAATTCAAATAATCCACATATAGAGAAGGAGATGAAATATGCATACTAGTAGGATTTTGAGTCTTGGGCATGGATAATCATGGTGTGGGAGAGTTGTTTCCTATAGAATTCTCTCACTAAAGGAGTTTGGAATAGTCTCTTGACTCAAGTTTTAAAATACCACATATAATGAATTAATCTATGAATCCATTGGGTTTTGAGGATAGATTTATTCATAGATGCATATGATCTTTTCTACATAATGACCATGGAGAAGCTATTGGGGATACTATATTATTATTAACCTATGATGATTAATCCTGGGTTATTACCTGAATGTGTTTGTTTTAGTCAAAGGCATGGCCCTCTTTAGGACACTTGTAGGCCAGCTATTTTTGGTTGGCTGGGTGAAATGGGATGAAAGAAAGTATGTATAATAACACTGATGATAATGGTGGTTTAATTGGAAGAGGACCATGGAGCCATTGGTGAATCAGTGTATCTTTACTCTATTTTGGCAGCCCTAAGTTGGGAACATGACACAATCCTAAACATGGTATTGTATGTCGAAATAAAAACATGAGTTATTGTGATTCTTATGCATTGATTTGGTAATGCCCATGAATGTGTTTTTTAAATTGAGACATAAATTATTATGTATTATTTCTATTTGTATGGCTTTCAAATCATGTAGGAGATATAATGAATGGATATAGATGCTATAAAAGTAAAAATACCCAAGACAAAGTACTATGCATGTTCTTATATTGCAAGGCCATTGACCTTGGAAGACAAAGTATGGTATGTATATAAAATGCACAAAATTTCATATGTATTGACATACATAGAAAAACCTAAAGTTGTGTTATTAATTTTAGTCCTTCTATTTTATAAGGTTTATAAGGTTTTTACTTTCCTTAAGATCATTATGCCCATTTTAAGAGTTTTACAGATACTCTAAAAGGAGAAACATTTCCATATTCATGGAGATTAAATATAAATGTTGTTGATGAATAAGGACATTTGTTGATTGGTTTAGAGTTTCTAATGTTAGGTTTAAACATTAAATTATAGGTTCTCATATTCCATTTTGTGATGTAAGTCTTTAAAATATTGATATTCGTATCATATCTAAATGGATTAGTTCATAGTTATGAACCTAAAGACATAGCCCAAATGGTTGAAATCCATTATCAAGTTTTTGGTGTTCATTTTCCTATCATTTTTTATTTTGAGATTAGTTTATTTAATTTAGTTTCAAATGAATTAATGAGACATGAAGATTAATTATAAGAATTTAATAATAACACATAACTCAAGATATTAAAAGCAAGAAATGAGTTATAAAGTTTTTAAGCACTTTTATTTCATTCCTAGTTTTCTGTAGACAATTTTTTTTATTTCAGTGATTAAGAGTTTTATAATCCATTTTAGAAACTATTTATCTAATTTATAGATCAAATTTGGTATCAGAGTAAGTGATTACAAGATTAGCTTTAGTTGCTAGATATACTTCATATTGGAGTTTGTTTTAGATATCAGATTCTTATTGGTATTGTTCTTCTATTGAATAAGTTATGTAGGTGCTAGTGCAATAGAAAATTGGAAAATGTTCTAATTCACTAGAACAAGACAAGATTTTAATAGCCAAGGTTTTGGATCCACTATCCCTACAAGATCAACATGAATGAAGTAGAAAACAACACAGTAACACTTGAGGTGTGAGATGGTGTTGAGAGAGGATTAGCCTTTCTATCTTGGGAAATATTTAGATAAAAAGTAAGGCATTTTTAGTGATGCACATCCAAGAGGAATTCATTGCAGTCATATACCATTCTTACATAGAGGGCAGAATAAGGTATGATGGAAATTTGATTTCATATTAGTATTGACACAATATTTTGGTCTTTGATAGTGAATTATGTAAAATTTATTTTTGGATGACTAATCATATTTTTTAAGCCTATAAGAACAAGTGAAAAGACTAGTTCCATGCTAAGTTATGGAAATGGCAATAAGACATTGTTCAGGATATGGATAGGTATTTACATTTTATGGTTTGAGTTTTAATTGATTCATAACTTGGTTTATTTTTCATAGCTTTGTTAAGAGTTTCATGAAGCAAATATGAAGTTGTTTATTAAACACCAATAATATGTCAACTAGTACTCAGTAATTGTACTTCATAGTTTCTTAAGAGGTATAAATTATTTATAAATGTAACTATGTTTGCATAATTTTTGTTGAATCCTTTGTGTAATGTTGTTTTGGGAGTAAACTATGTCTTTGTTTGGAATTGTTTTTAAAGCCTTTTGAATTGATATATGTATCATCTAACTCTTAGAAGATAGAGTTGACAAGATGAAGCCAACTTATATTATCTTATTAGAAACCATGAAGAGGGAACAACCCTTATTTTTTAAATGGTTTACTTTAATAAATTTGATAAAGCATAACTATAGTATTAAATAGTATGCTTAACATCCCTTAAAAACACTGTTGTATGGAAATTCCTAATTATTTGATTTGGGAAGGAATTTTGATAAAGTTGTTTTGAAGGATATTTTTTTATCTCATATTTCATTTTCCATTATGATAGTGGGATGAGTTATAGATGTATGAATTAGGGAATAGTTGAAGGTGAAGGAAACCTTGAGACAAGTTTAGATCACCTTTATATGATATTTTTCTTACATTTACTTGAGAGTTGTGATTTTGTAAAGAAGATATTATTGGTGAATTATGTAGTTATAACCTTGAGATAAACAAATTCATTACATATTTTTATACTATGCAGATACGTTTAAGTCCCATAGTATCTTTTGCAATGTTTATACAAATTTGTATGTTTTTATGCATGTCATGTAGATGTATTTTTGAGGACCCATAAATGGGAAACATTTATAAAAATGCAAGTATATATCTGTGAAATTTATCCAAGTCTTATAGGGCTATGCAACACATTTGTTTTCCCTTGTGTGATGTTTATATCAAGGAGAATACCTTAGCCTTCATGCAGTTCAGGAGTTGAGAATCCATCAAATTTAGTGACTATTTTGGGTAAATAGGTCAATTTGGGTGAATGGGTAAATAATTTTTCTTAATCTCTATATTCAAGTTCTAGTTCGATTTGGATAATTAAATTCTTGTAGGAAAGTATGATAATGTCTTATTTTACTGATGTAAACTTGGTTTTTTTCAAATAGAGTTTATTTGTATAGCCTAACTCCATATACCTTTAATTTCTATATTCTAGTTTTTATACATTGTTGTGCTGTAAGGAGACATTTAGTAGATGTAATAGAGTATTTGGACTTTTGAAGACCAAAATCCTCTTTGTGGGGAGGTTTTATCCAAAGGATTTATATTCATTGGTCTTCATCAATCTTTTTCAAAAGATTGACTATAAAGACTATAACTAGGTGAGCCAACTTTTATAATAGAGGGGGAATCTACCACCTTTTATGGAAATAGTATTTTTAATTTTGTAATTCTACTATAATTTACGATACACTATTTTTTGTGTTTCTAGTTATGACATGTTGTAGGATGAGGAATGTTTGAAAAGGTCCATGTGGTGGGTTCTCAGGTCACCACAAGGCCTACAACCACTTTATTATATCTTCCAAATCACTCATGTTATGTTGAGTTTAAGAATGCCAACTTGAGATAGCTAAGAAACTTAGTTTGAGTGCCAACTCAATGAGATCGAGTTTAAATTATGCCATGAAACTAGCTTATCATCCCAACTCATAGTGGGCTCAAAAAACAAATCTACCAAATCAAACTCTCAACCAACTAAAAGTCTCCCAAACTTATATTTAAATCAATATTAGATCATATAAACTGATTTAACCAAAATAGCAAGATATGTGGCTTCAACCATGAATTCAAAATGTTTGACAAGGCTATTTTTAGCCTTTAATATGTTATTCCTGATAAAATGTGGGATTATTACTCTAAAGTATTGGCAAATAGTTGAAGCACTAGATAATAGATTAGAACTCATTAGAATGACCACATCATTGAGATAATTAAATTAATGTGTTGGATTGTATGATATAGTTTGATGGGATTATCTTTGAGGATGACTCAATCACAAATGAAGTGGGGATTTGGTTTGGAAAGCCCACAAATTGGGAAATAGAATATAGTCTAGGATTCCAAAATAAGTTCTCACTATTAGAGGCTAAGCATGGGCATATGAAGAGATGTGTAGGCATTTGATTTGATGGATGTGATTGAATATCTCCTTGACATAGTCCAAATATAGAATGGCATGACTATGTATTGAATTTAGATAGTCCACGGATGGAGAAGGAGATGCAATATTCCTATTAGAAGGATTTTAAGTCTTGGGTGTGAATAATCATGGAATGGTAGAGTTATTTCTTATAGAATCCTCTCTCTAAAGGAGTCTACAATAGTATCTTGAATCATGTTGTAAAATAACATAGAATAAATTAATCTATGAATCCATTAGGTTTTGAGGATAGGTTTTTTCATAGACACCTATGATCTATTCTACATGACAACCATGGCAAGTATATTGGGGATACTATATTATTATGACCTAGAAATAGGTAAACCTAGGTCATTAACTAAACATGTCTACTACAATCAATGACATGACCCTCTATGGGACACTTGTAGGCCAACTGATTCTAGTTGGGTAGGTGAAATGGGATGAAAGAAAGTATGTATAATAATGTTGATGATGGTGGTGGTTAGATTGGAATAGGATTATAGAGCCATAAATAAACATAGTGTATCTTTCCTCTATTTTGATATACTTGAGTTAGGAACACTACACAGTCCTGAACATGGTATTGTATGTCAACACAGAGACCTGAGATATTGTAATGCTTATGCATCAATTTGGTAAGGCCCATGAATGTGTTTTTTAAATTGAGATATAAATTATTATGTTTTTTTTATATTTATATGGCTTTTGGGCCATGGATGAAATTAATGAATGGCTTCAAATGTTATAAGATCACAGAGACCCAAGACAAAGTGTTATGCATGTTTTTCTAATGCAAGGTCATTAACCTTGGAAGACAATGTATAGTTATATATATATATATATATATATATATATATATATATATATATATAATTCATAGTCTCATATGCATTGACATACACAAATACACCCAAAAATATGTTAGTATTTTTAATCCTTCTATTTTATAAGGTTTATATCTAGGGAAGGGTTGACAATGTGGTTGTAAGTTTATTATTGGAGTTTTAGGTCTATTGGAAGTTATAACACCCCTTTAAAACATTATACCCATTTTAAGATTTTTTTAGATACTCTAAAGGGAGAAACATTCCCATATTCATGAAGATAAGATATAAATGTTTTTGATGAAGAAGGACATTTGTTGATGGGTTTAGAGTTTCCACTATCAAGTTTTAGCATTACATTATAGGTTTTCATATTCCATTTTGTGATGTAAGTCCATAAAATAATAATATTTGCATCATATTTAAATGGATTGATTCATAATTATGAGCTCAGAGATGTAGCCCAAATGGGTAATCTCTATTATCAAGTTTTTGGTGTTAATTTTCCTATTATTTTTTATTCTAAGTTCAATTTATTTAATTTAGTTACAAATGAATTAATGAGACATGAGGATAAATTAAAATAATTTAATAATGACATAAAACTCAGGAGTTTTAAAGTAGGAAATGAGGTACAGAGTTTCTAAGTACTTTTAATTCATTCCTAGATTTTTGTAACCAATTTTATTTATTTTAGGGAATTGATAATTTTAGAATCCATTTATACATGGTTTATCTTATTTATAAATTAAATTTGGTATTAGATCAAGTGATTGTAGGATTACAAGAAACATGATGGCTAACTATCGTTGCATGTTTTACATATATAGTTTGAACAAAGACTAGAAGAAATAAGACCAAATGAGATTGTGACATCTTCAACATAAGCAAAAGAATAAGGATCACCTATAGAGGAAATTCACATGGTAGCCTTGGATCCCAATGAAAAAATTGATGATGCACTTATAATTCTATCTAGTGTTTATGAGTCTGATGAAGAAAAATCTCAAGCTAAGAAGGCAGATAAAAAATGGGAAGGAAGTAACACTAGACCTAGTTCTTATAGATGCCTCCAAGAGAAAATCCAAGCTAGCCTTGGTTTTAGTAAAAGCCAAGAAGCCCAAGTTAATTGTCACTCATCATTTGAGTTAAGTAAATCTATTTATTGAAGAGAACTTGATTTATGGTCCTTATATTCCACACTAGTTCATTTGTTGACCTAAATTATAGAATGTGCCCACTTATTTATGATAGGAC
>JARHVA010002327.1:890000-955000 GCA_037957365.1 Torreya grandis
AAATTTACTAGATTCACAAAGCCTCTAGTGCTTCTTAATAAGTTAGCTGAGTGTCAACTCATATCTCTCCCTACACTGAGGTATTATTAGAGGTTGATATGATTAAACCTCTTCCATAGGGATATTAATATGATGAGAATACATATTGTGATTTCCACTAGGGCATATTCATTCTACTAATAGATGATTTTACTTATGATATAATCTTCAAGACTTATAAGAGTCCTAAAAAATTACACTTGAGGGGTATCCTACCATGGGTTCTGGATCACATCCAAGGGGTTATAATATTCATTATAAAATCTTTAATAATCTACTACAAGACCATATTACAATAAAAATTACAAAAGTTCAAATATCTAAAGAGAAGTAAAATTATCATCATGGAACTTTGGAACTAATGCTAATGATATAGAAATAGGCTCTTGCATAATATTATGTGGAATTTCATCCACTTTTTTTTAAGATGTAACTTTAATAGTATCTTTTGGAGAAATAAGACTATGGTTGTAAACTTGAGAATGCATCATCACTAGGCATAGTAGGCATACATGGAATAGATGGTGTCTTTGGAACATATATGTCTACTTCAATTTTTTATCCAATTTTTAAACTCAAAAATTTCTCTTGGTTGATTTTAATTTTCTTAGTGCCATTGTAATAAAATAAATTTATCCATTGTAATCACCAAGGGAAAATGTGATCAATAATAATTGAACTCCTTATCCAGAGAATACAGATGTGCCCTAATTGAAACCAAGGGAGTTGCAATTTTGACGTAGACATTACATACTAAGTGGTTATATCTTTACATGAAGAATGCAAGCCATGATAGACTAAATAATTTCATGGTGATTTAGAACTCAATCGATCAACACCCACAATTATCTCTAAAGATGAACTTAATTAATATTTTGACATTGTCAAGAGTTTAGAATTATTAGGTTTAACTAGCAATTATAATTTTACACTCTTTCACTTTACATAAACCCTATCACCACTACATATATACATATATTATATGCCATGATATGTGTGTGTGTATCTGTGAATATATATATATATATATATATATATATATATATATGTATGTATGTATGTATGTATGTATGTATGTATGTATATATATATGTATATATATATATATATACATGTATATATATATATATATATGTATATATATATATATGTACATATATATATATGTATATGTATATGTATGTATATACATATATATATATACAGATATATATATATATATATATATATATATGTATATGTATATATATATATATACATATACATATACATATATATATACATATATACATACATACATATATATATATACATTATTTTAAATATATTATACTAACATATGTAATTATAATTTCATTTATAAACTATATTAACATATATATTATATAATAATAATGATAATATTAAAATATATTTTATGCCATGATGTGTGTGTGCATGTGTGAATGTATGTATATATATATATATATCTGTGTGTGTGTGTGTATATATATACATAAATACACACACACACACACACACACACACACACACACACACACACACACACACAGAGACACACACAGATATATATATATATATATATATATACACACACACATTATGTTAAATATATTATACTAACATATGTAATTATAATTTTATTTATAAACTATATTAACATATATGTTATATAATAATTATGATAATATTAAAATATATTATATAATATATATTTTTAGTATGTATTTTAAATAATGTTATATATTTTAATATAATATATAAATATCATTTTAATATATTAAATATATCACTTGCCTTCAATTCAACTTGACTACTCTTGTGATTCATTTGCATTTAGAAATAGGTGGGAGTCCCCAACAAATTTTAAATTCAAATTTACTTTGTAAAATAGGGTCCATATAATTTTTACACATTTTAAAAAGGAATAAAAACTGTAAAACATGTATGACTAGATATATTCATATTCCTACATACTCTTAGTTTTTCTCAAACATACATTGTAGAGTACTGACATATTAGAATAGAGTAGGTTGTAGAGTGTTTGAATAATTGACCATATTTTTTACTAGCATTTTTATAGATCTTTATTTTTAGATATTCAATCTTAATAGTGTTTAATATTTTTTTACTCTATCTAAAATGCATGATTTATTTGTGGTGACTTGGACCTTTTATTCATTCCTTAGCACTTTATGTTATGAAATCACTAATATTTAGATAGTCTACCTATATTATTGTAATATTTTTGGCCCTAATGATTCACACCCAATTGTTATGTTAGTGAGCCTTCTATTGAAGGAACATGCACATGACTATTGTTCAAGAAAATAGGGTTTTCAAACTATAACACTAAAATTTTATAAAACAATAAAATAAATATAATTCCAAATAATCTACTTATATATACTTTAATACATTTTTAAGTAAAAAAAGTACCATTTTTAATAATGTATGTCAAGCTCAGGGAGGCCCTTGGTTAGCCTAGGCAGTAGTGAGCCCTACTGTAAATCTTGGTACAAAAAGAAAAGAGGTAAAAGGAGTCACGTGGGTGTATAAGACAAAAATGGGTAGACTCCATTAGTTATATTCAATATGTGTAGTCTCCTTATTTTTTTAAATTATATGGAAAATAGTCTCATAATAATTAATTTTCACCTTTTTGATCATCTTCATCATCTGATGAAAACTAACCAATTGTGTAGATTTAGCTAGTTTAGCCAATAAAGCGTGTAGTTCAAATGTCCTTCCTTATAAATGAATAAGCATGAATAGTTACTCAAAATTAATCTCAATTGTGCATAAAGTGGTGAGCCATTACAATAAAAAAAAATTGTAGCCCCATCCATGATAATAGAAAACATAAGATAATATAATAGGTATTATCCCATAGCTTCATACTATGGAATTTACTAGAGTAATTGACTATACCCACACCTATAATTAGAATTTGAAATTCTAGAGCTAGGTAAATGAAATGGTTCAATTTAATAACCAACTTATTATTGATGAATTTGAGTGTAATCCTATATTAAATAAATCTATTTTAATTTTAATTTTTGAGGAAACTAACCACCTTAATATTTGGAAGAGTACCAATACCTAAAAGTCCATGACAGGAAATAGTAGGTTGAGAATATTTAGATTTGTCCCTAGGTCCTTCCAGACTATTGATGTGTGTATGTGTCAAGGATGTAATGTGAACACTAGAATAAAATTTATTAGATTATAGGGACAACATGAAAATGGTAATGACACCTTAGGGCTTCACTTAGTTTTTATGGATAGATTATGTAGTTACAACTGACCACCTTCTAGTCTGCAAGCAAACCCTATTATAGGGACAATAGGAATGGTAGTGACACAATCTAGCTGAATTTCTTATAATGTAAATTTTATTGTATTTTCCAATATAAACCCAAATATTAAAAAAATAAATGGATATACACAATGACCATTAATCTAAAGTGCCATGTTAAAATAGTTCAAAAGGAGTGACTAAGGTAGGGTAGAAAAGAAAGTTTCTTTGAAATAAAAAAGATCAATAGATCTCCTCTAATTTATGTTAGAAACCTAGATAACACCTAGATGAATTTAAAATGCTCAGATCTGATCCATATCTAGACTAACATTTGAATGATCTAAGGCTATGGGATGTTTGTATCTAGACTAGACCTCTAGTTATGAGGCTAGCTCCTCTGAATATGTGAATTTAAGATCACTTAATAAACACATTAGATGTTGGGATGAAAAGAGTAAGGAATAATTTGAAATTATTTTTCAAACATAACAAGATATCATGAATTTTGAAAATATGTAAGACCTTATTGCTTTAATGCCTTGAGTGTCAACATATTTTCTAAGTCCCTTAAGTAGCTATAGGTGAAGATTTCATGGAATTAAATATTAAACTGAGTTTGGTTCCTTGAGGTATCCTATAAATTACATAACTTAATGAATATTATTACAAAATTAACTTGTAGAAAATAAACTATTATCCGTCTAAAAGCATGAGAATCAAAAATCATAGAACACACACAAGAGAACACTACAGACAAACTCTTGATTTATTTATCTCCATGTATTAATTATGGTAACAACTATTTTTTAGTTACAAATGAAGTGGAAAACCATATTTATAGGCTCAAAAAAATCATAATACAAGTTCATGTGAGCCCATGAAAGGCACCAAAATATAGCCAAGTGGATAAAATGAAGTGTAAAGAGCTACTTGGTCAAGTTTCAGGACCACTCTCACTTACTAGATTCCATCTTCGTGCCTCTTATTCATCACTTTATATAAGTGTAAGGTGCTTTGGGAGAATTAATCCTTGTTTAAAATTTCTCTATATTCCTGCTAGCTAATGTCTATAGTTCCTCCATTGAGAACTTAATTCACTATTGAAAGTCCTCAAGGTCAATGACATTTGGATCTGATTGATCCAAACTTTCTATGGTAGCTTCCTTAGTAGATGTAGAGATAAGTGTAGGACCTTGAGAGGGCTTGGTTGGCTTCTAAATTCCCCTTACTCAGATCTTAGAGGTAGGCTTTATCTACTTGGAGTCACTTGAAATGGTGGTTTACATGGCATATTATTAATGGGAAAAACATTGTATTTTTCCTCCTCTTTTGCTTCTTCATAGTCAACATTGAACATGCTCCCATGAGTTTGTGGAAGATAGGTCTTCACAATATCCTCTTTCTTCTTCTCCCTATCAATCCTCATTTCCATCTCGATATTCTTCCTTGCAACATTTTTTAGGACTACCTCATCATTCATTACATCCTTATAAATCCATTTGTACACCTCTTTTTGGTGCTTATATTCCATAGCCACATCCTATTTGAATTTTAAGAAGTAATTTATAATGTGTATACACCCTAAATTGGTCAAGCAACCACATATATCATGGATTTTTAGAGTCCTTTCATAGGAGACTCTAACTGGATAATGTGAGCTTTGTTCACATTTAGCCATGTTTTTTATTTTACTTATCATGGTCTTGTTTCATGCTTGAGTCACCTTTTTTACTTATTGTCAATTATCTGTAACCTTCCATATGGTCATTCCAGCTCAACTAGACTCTTTTAATTATGATAATTCCATCCCCTTGGGTCCTGAGCCTATAAGACAAGAGTGTTAGGGTTGGACTATAGCACTGAACCTTAGGGCATCCCATTTTAACACTCCTATTTAACTACATTTTGAGTCTTAATGGTTCATTCATCTTGATTAATGAGTCTTAAACCTTTCTTAACATCATCCTTAAGTTTTATTTATCTTTCTAATGTTAGCCAAATGTGAATAAAGTTACTAAATTCAAAACAAAGAATCTCTTATATAAAATAATTCATAAGGAATTTTATATCTAGCACTTACTACTTTGGCACAGTACATAATTAAAAATTAGTCAATAGTATAGCTCAGTATTGTGCATCACACATAGATTTAGATGATTGATCAAGGAAGGGCCTAGGACAAAGTCATTCTTGAATATAATATGCATGTTGATTATGCATGTTCCTTAAAGGTGAATAACATATGATCTGAGACCTTAGCTTGAGGGTTAATGTAGGTAGTGATCAGGATGGCAAGGGTTATAGATTATGAGATCATACTTCCCCTAACCTAATTTTTCCTCCTTTTACTTTTGATGTATTTTTTTTTCATGTGTGTAGATGGATATATGGTATTTAAGATTAAAATATCTATACAAGGAGCTCTATTAACATCAAGGATCCAAAATTGTATAGGTAGGCTCATACATGGACAACGAATAAAACCCATAAAATGCAGATCTTTGTGACTAATTTGGACAATAGTGGTAGAACTTAGACTATAAAACCAAACCTTAAAGTGTCTTATTTTTTTCACTCTTGTCCTTTGACTAAATAAAATTTAGATACAAATTGTTGATATCTTCTCATTCTTGTGCATCAATTTTTAGGCTTTGAATCAGTCATATCAGCCTACTTTTCCAGATAAGTTACTCTCTTTCCTATGTAATTAAGTTGATCAAAATATATATTTTACAATATTAGATTGGATTTTTTACCTTATTCCAGACCCTTTATTATTTATAAACTAAATACTAGTTTCTAAAAAATAATAATACATTTGGTTAACCTGACTTATTTCAAATTAATTTCAAACCCTATGTACCATTAGGGTTTTTCCTTCATAATTTTGTGCAAAAATTTAATTTTAAATTTATAATTTTTTTATAAATTTTGTGTAATTATTTTATTCAAATTTATTTTATAATTTAAATTATTTCTATAGTTTTCAAAAATTCTAAAACCCCAACCCAAAACCCTAGATTTCTAATCTAGGTCCTCAAACCCCATGCCTTCCTTCGTTACAATTTTTAAATATTTTTTTTGGATTTTTTACAAATTTTTCGGAGTGTCAAAAATATTTTCAATATCTCTATGTTGGTAGTTATTGTGTGAAGAAATTTAATTTCAATTTTTAGAGTTTTAAATATTTTTTTGTGCATTTATCTTATTCAAATTTATTTTAGAATTTTTTTATTTCTATAATTTTCAAAAATTATAAAACCCTAACCCAAAACCCTATAATTCCAAAATAGGTCCTCAAACCCCAAGCCTTCCTTCCTTGCAACTTTTAGATAATTTTTTTGGATTTTTTACAAATTGTTTAGAGTGTCAAAAATATTTTAAAAATCTCTATGTTTGTAGTTATTTTTTAATTTATTTTGTTAATAGTACTTTTACATATTATCTTTGGTGAAATAAATAAAGTGGCCACTAAGGCACTTCTTCCCTCTCATCCCATAAATCAATTTCTAATTTTTTCTCATAATTGTGATAATGAATGGACAAATTTACAAACATGCACATTATCCAAAAAAATAAAAAATGATTTCATTTACAATGAGGATAATTACTATTTTTATGATGAGGAATATGATGATACATGTGAAAGTGACTGAAGAAAAAGTAGATTCATCTTCTTCTCTCAAACTTATCTTTTTAATTCCCTATTCTAAAGAAAATAATTTTGATAAATGGGAAAGGTAATTTTCACCTTATTATCTTATGCCGAATGCACCAAATGAATAAATTAGTCATAAAATTATAAGTGAACCTCTTATTGGTGATAATTTTATTACAAAATTGCCAATGCATATTTCAAATGATCCATCTCATGCTCTCAACTCTACTTTATGAAAAGAATGTGTAAATGATAAATCTCTTACTCTAAATTCTCATATTACAAATGGAAATAATTCATACACTCCATCCATGGATAACATATATCCACTAATATTCCAATTTCACATGATAATTTATTACATATTAGAAAATAATAAAATTCTTCTCTTACACCTCTTCCTAGTGACAATAGAAGCCATAATGATTATGATAGTGAACATGAAAATTAATATGAAAATGAGAGTGACTATGAATAATATTTTGACTATGATAATGCATGGAATAATAGTGATTATTATGTATATAATGAATAATAAAATGCATCTCATGTTTCTAACTCTTCTCTCACTCCTCTCAAACATAATCCACTACCAAATGTTGTTTCTACTTTTATGCATGATTATATCCAAAATGATACATATATTAATGATAACATCACATACTCTACTCAATTAAAATGTGATTCACTATAACATAAATATACCAATTAATCTTCAAATCCACCCTATTTCTCACTTTTCACCTAAAGAGAATGGTATCCCACATCCCTCTACTAAGGTCCAAGTTACCACTCCTCCAAAGGTAAAATAGAGCACACCCCTCTCTATGATCTATTACTAAATATAACATCCCAATGTCTAAAATTAATGATCAAATTCGATGATTAAAAAAACTAATTCAAGATGCGAATATACCATCCTAGGATATTATTTCTTTGATGTATATATTTGGTGAATTACAACACCAACTAAATCTCTTTATCTTTGAAAACAAGTCTTATAAGTCTTGGATGGATGCCAATGATTTGTATGGTAACCCTCTTCTAAATACTTTTATAAAAGCTTCATTGCCTAAGCATTTCTAGATACCATCATTGCCTCACTTTTATGAAATTAAGGATCCATTCATACACTTTAAATCCATTTAGAAATCTTTGCCATCTCATGTGATTCCTTTGATTATACTCAAGTTGTTCTTGCAAACACTAGTGGGTAATGCATAAAATTGGCTCTTTCATATACTCCCTATTGGTTCCTTGAATACATATGATCATTTCAAGGAGGAATTTATAATTTATTACATATCAAACATGGGCCCTCATATTTCATATGAGAAACTTGTCACATTGCATCAAAATACTTTAGATGCAATTAGTGATTATATCTTATGATTCAAGATTCACATGTTAAGATTGATCTATAAAAAAAATTATAGATTCAACATATCTTTATTAAGGGGATTTACCTCTCATCAATCATCTATTACATCAAATAGAGTCCTCTTTTTGGAACTTATGTTATATATTTCTAACCTTGGAAAAGAAATTGGGATTGATTGAGGTAGATTTAGTTGATCACATTACTCTAGATTTCATAGTAGTACTCCATCTACAACTCCTAGCACATAACATCCACCATGTCCTAAAAAATATAAGAGATCTCAACAAGAAAAGCAACTAGTTAATAATACAAATCTAATTTCTAGAGCATAACCTACATTATGCACTATAAAGAATAGTAGCAAGGCACCACTATAGTTTGATTCAGAGTGGGATAAACCATGTATCATATAATCATCACTACTATATAGGACGTTAATCACATTATATTATACTCATCGATGATATCCACATCTCTTACATAGACATCCACATGAGCCCTTTTATAACTAGCATCATATCCATGGACACGAAGATAATGATTGTTATAGACTTAGGTATTGCATTAATAGATGTGTTGATAAAGGTACCACTAGAAATTTCAAGTCTTGACTATTGATGGAACTCTTTGTAGAGTTGATTTAATCTCCAACCTTAGATCATATTTGTGCCTAAACTAGAATGAAAAATTTGAAAAATAGGGGGGTTAGCATGTGTAAGATGCGCTAAACATGAATCCATACCCCTTATATGGGTATGATGCCTACATACCAATACTTTGAAGAGGGATCAAGCCATATGTATTTCTCCCAATTGATGTCCTTTACTAATTAGTATAATGAAGATTAAAAAATTCTAAACGTGGTGTGCTTGAGGTGGCTAGGGACTGATGTAAGGGTTTTAATATGTTAGTGGCTATATTGGATATTTATATGCAAAGAATAGGGAAATTTACCTTAATGGTTTTGCTTGTATTTTTTCTTTTGATTTTTTAATATTTTCCAACCCCTTATAAATGAACATTGAATGGGATTTTACAAAGAAATATTGATCATGGATTAGATGTATTTTCACTAGACCAACATGATGAAGGATAAGAATCAAATGAAAATGGTCATTTGGGATTGAAATGTGATTGGATAAGAGCAACCAAAATGGGACATCCTAGGTTATGGTGCTATATTCTAGGTATGGCACTCCTATCCTATAGGATCAAGACCTAGGGGATATAATTGGTCTAGGAAATAGAGCCTAGTTGAGCTAGAATGATCATTTCGAAGGCTATAGATGATTGGGAATAAGTAAAAAGGTACCTAGGAGGGTCATAAGAGCATGAAAAGAGGAACTATGGCTAGGATGTCACAAACGACACTAAAGATACCAATTCAAACATTTTATATGATTACATTTGCCTCTCTTTTATTCTAGTGATGAAGTAAAGTGAAATACTAGGATAAAGGAAAAATAAAAAGCATGCCTAAAATTACATGCAAGGGTGAAGCCCATGAAATTGTGTGATGTTTAGTGTGCATATATAGAGCACATTATGAAGTGTAAATTTGTAAGAGAAAATAAAGAGTGGAAAAGTTAGTATTATACATGTTATGTCTAAAATAAGAACATATAAAAAATGGATAAAAGAGAGAGGAATAGGAAGGAATGAATACACCTCACTAGGTATGCGAACCAATATAAAACCTATATTGATGTTAAGTGATGCTAAGTAATGTTGGGTATGTGTTGAACCAAAATTAATATCATGAACAGAGCTAAGTGGTCAATTCCTTAAGAGTGGATCAAGAATGCAAAGACTACACCTTTGGCTCTATTAATGCACACTAAGTAAAGATATGCAATCATGTGTGTGATAATTGATGTTTAGAATATGTGTTTAATCCCTCTTAGTAGGTGGCTTAATAATACTAAGGATAATTAGTCCTTTGGCTACATCATTTCCCTATGAAGTGAAGTTATTAACTGATACCAATATGAATATGTGTTATATGTGATGGTGACTAAAGCCCATGAATGCTCTGAAATATGAAAATGTGGTATGGATAGTCAAATGTGTACTAGAAATTAAGCCAATCTTGGCCAACTTTGGAAGGAAGAAATTAGACTTGTATGAAAGCCACTCTAAAACTAGAAATGAGGATTATGTGGAAGCCACTTTAGAATGTGAAACTTAGGCTTGTATGAAATCCACTCACAAATGATTCCAACCACGTATATATGGAGTAAGATATGAAACTACTAATAATTCATAGGTAACATGCTAAACTAAAAAAGAAGAGAATTCAAATGTGTTGCACACATTACCCCCAATCACTGGTGTTTATAACATGGAATCTAATTTAGAAGTTATACCAATTTCCCAATCTAAAATTGGAATCAAGAGCCATCATTCCATGTATGATTCCCCCTATATATTATCTAAGAGAAACTATACTAAAAATATGAAATCTAGACTGATATGTATCTGACAAAACCATAGTTGAACTAACCCTTCTATCTATTTCTATAAAATCTAGGTTTTTTTATTTGGATAGGAGCACTAAAAATAGGATACCCTAGTGTTATACATTGTTGTCCATGTCAAACACTATTGTACTTTGATTAAACTAAATATTATTTTAGAATCATCACTATTTTTTTGATCTATTCTACTTAGTTTGACCTTTGATTGCTATTCTATGACAAAACTGATAATTATTTACCTCTCTTTTGAGGGTAGGAATTAAGACACTATATTATTGACCTTAGAATAAATAGCCTTATACTTATGTTATGCTATGAAATACATTATATAATAATGATAATCGACAAGATATCTCAAGATATAACATGGTTTGTATTAGAGATTGTTAGATCAAATAGGGGTATGCCTACATAGATATAAAAATGTAATGGCATGTGAAATATACTGAATTGAATCTAAAATATTATTTTTTAATTGTTAGTTTTAAGGAGGGATAAAACATGATGTCTATCATGGCATCTAAAAAATTAAGATAATGCATGATGTGGATAATGTCATTGAAAACAGTTGAGAATAAAATTAAAAATAAGCATGAAAGACAAGAAGTAATAAAAATACAAGATTGGCCAAGGGGCTGAGTAAACAAGGGACATGAGCACATGTCACTCAAACTAGAAAGAAAACATACAAGGCATGTTCAAATTCCACATACACATACAATTGTAAATAAGCAAGGTTGGCATGAGGGCCATAGGCACATAAAAGAGTAAAAATAAAGGACATTGGTAAATATCCTAAGGCACACACAATAATATAAGAAAAGGTCATTAGAAAATGTCCTCAGGCACATATATGAGATAAAAAAATAACTAAAAAATGTAATCACATCTAACTATGAAAATAATGAAAATAAGGGATGCAATATACTGTAAATACAATCACATCTAACTAATCAAATCAAGAAGTGAAAGTATGCAAGACATGGATTACAAGACTAGGTATATGCTAAGAAATACACAAGTGTTATATACTAGTGAATGTTGATAAAGTAATCTATATAAGCTAGTAGGTAATGTTTATCAACTTGATAACTAGAGTGTGTGGTGTAGGAATGGCATAACCTGAATGGTGTTATAATTTATAAGATACCCCCCAAGGGGTGTATATATTGATGTATGTATCGAATGTAGAAGTAGGATCCACTCAATGGGTAAAGTGTAGCAATCAAGGATCTAAATGTCACTACACACACTCAAATAATATCAACTAAAACATGGTAATGTAGATTAATCAATAAATAATAACATAGAATAATAGAATGTAAGTCTTTCATGGTAGTATAAATGTATAGCATGGATGTTGCATACAACTAAAATATTTTTGTGTATTCAAATTATGTGTATGTTTTTTATATTTTTAATTTTTTGTATTATTTTTTGTATTTTTGATATAATCTATGTACAATCAATCATAAAGAAAATATGTATATGTAAGGCTAAGAAGAGATGATACTTACTGATGAGTCTTATGGGAGACTCCCTATCATGGTGTCTTGTATCAAGGAGAGGGATCGTGTGTGATCATGAAGCATGATGGAAGGGATAAGACTATGCATCTAAAATATTTGTATGTTATAAATGCTTTAAAATCTCTATAGTGAAAACTAGCTATGGAGTCCTCTTGTAACTATGAGAAATGAATGAAACTTTAGGGCTCTTAGGGACCCATTTAGTAGTAGGAAAAGCTCTCTAAACATGTGATCTATGTGTAGACATGTGAGACCTCAATAATATTTACATGGGTGTGAAAAATATAGCTAGAAGCTATCTATATTTTTAAATCTATGGTTTCTCTAAAAGAGACCTCTATGGAAGTGTATGAACTCTATGTGCTAGTAATGGAGACCTTGACTATGTCTTAATCTAAATTAGCAAAAGAACTAAAACAAGCGGAGTAACTAAAAATAGTGGAAAAACTGAAATTGGTGAATGCAAAATTATAGATGGATCTTAAGTGGGTAGTGGTAACTCATATGGAACTCCACCAACTATAACAACCTGATTAGCATGAATGAATTTCATGCATCTATAAACTATAAAAGGTACTGCTCTAAATTTTTGATTATATGGTCAACCATGTAACATATCAAAAACTCCTAAATTGGGAAAAATAGTAAATGGTATGGCCACATGTGTTCAACCAACATGTAGAGGAATTATAATTTCACCCAATGAACTCTATTTGTGCCCACTGAATCTGTTGATAACTATGTCTGTCAGGGTAATATCCTACTCTAAATATCCTAAATGTTGTACTAATGTCATAGTGCACATGTTCACATTAGATCCATTGTCTATGAGAAATATATGAATAGGATGATCATGAATGTAAGTGTTGGTAATTTGGCTTCTCAAAGCCAAATTCTAACCCTTAAATTATTATTTTTTAGAAACTCAATAACCTCTGCAACCTAATCAAACTGGTATATTATGGTCTAAAAAGTCATTTATTTGGTCTTTAAAATGTCAACTTGATCTCAAAATTTCATTAAATTATTAAAAATTCCTTTAATTATATTCAAAAATATAACTTTAGACTTATGCTAAAGTTTCATGGCTTAAAAAGGTAATTTAATGTAATTTTAAAGCCAAAAAAGGCTTATTTTGGACACACATGTGCTAAAATTAATCCTCCAAAGAATTTAAAAGTAAAAATTTGATATCTTAACATGAAATATCTTATTTTAAATTCATATCAATAATTATGTTGGCATTTAAAACTTGAATTATTTTTTGAAAGGCAAAAATAAGCTATTTTCTTCACTTTTAAGAATTATGGATCCGTATGGATTTTTTTCATCAAGGATAGAGAAATTAATTAAAATTTTATTAAAAATATTTTTAAAAAAAATCATGTTTTTTGGATCCATCAAAGTCAAAAAATTGTTTCATATAGGCACTCCTCCTTGTTTGCACATAGTGACCTACTTGCAGGTTTGATGATGGTACGGTCATCTAGAGAAAGCTACATGACTAAATTTTTGGATGTTAAAATTAGATTAAAATTTATTATTCATGTATTATGTGGTTCTTTAATTGTATTTTCCATACTCATGTACCACCAGGTTTCAGATACGCTAATTTTTGTAGCATTACAACCAGAAAGGCTATGAGTTTTTCTCAAATTTTCCTCACCTGGGAAGGGTTTCATGAAATTTCAAGTTGCTCCAAAAATTTTTGGGACTTAATTTATCTCTCAATGTCATCCTTAATATATAATTAATGAATTTAATGGTCTAATATACTGAGGAAAAATAGTCAATGAAATCTATAAATTAGCATGCTTTCAAGAAGAGTGTAGGGTTGGAGAGAGAAAATGGATTTTTTTCAAGATTCCATTTTTAAAAAAAATTCATAATTTCCTATATTTTTTCATGTTTTAAAATATGTTTCCCAAATAAATTTTCCAAATATATCCATTATTTGGCAAATCTTGGTGCTTCCAAGCTTTCAAACGGGCCTACTTTAGCATGGTTTATAGAAATTTTGCATTTTTTAAGATTTTTTTGTGGAAAACCAAGTTTCAATGAACCATTTAAATAATTTAATAATAATTTTATTCTTAAAACATCGATTAACCATGAAATCAAATCCAAAAATATGCAAAACTACATTCAAGTATGCACACATTCCATGCAAAAGGGGCATTACTTGAAGAAATTTAAGGTTTATGGCATCTACAGGTAGAGTTTTGACTCTAAATTTGGTGTGTAGCATCATAATTATTTTATTAATCATAAAAAAAAAATTAAATTCCATTGAAAAAGTGGAAGCATTTTCTTTACATAGACCTAAGTCTCTCAAAAGACAATCAAGAAGAAAGCAAGCTTGAGCAAGATGAAGCCTCCAAGAGTAAAATTCAAGATTTTGGTTGTCTCTAACCCTTGTGTGAGTTTTTTAGGTATATAATGGTGTTTTAAAAAATTTAAAAATGAATAAATGACCATCTCTTATTATTTTTAAGATTCTAGGAAGCTTTTATGTGACATAAGTTGGCTTAATATGCCTTTTTATCAATTAAATAAATGAAGGTTGGAGTTAAAATGGAGTTTACTAAATTATATATATATATATATATATATATATATATATATATATATATATATATATATATATATATATATATATATATTTACTCAATCCACAAGTTCCACTTCATGCAAGTTGAGTTTATGTGGAAGTTGACTAGTCTTTGAGTCCACATCTCTTCAGTTGACTAGTTTGACTAGTTTCATGCATCTCCCATGCTTTTCATGAAATACAAGAACATTAAATAAATTAAAATCACTTAAAATATGGAGTTATATTCCAATTTATGGCATTGTTTTCATTCAATAAAGGTTGACAAGTTAACATGGGCCCACCATCTCCAATTATATGCCAAAAGTAAAGGCCATGCAATTTTTTTAAGACTTGAAGAATTGAAGACATTGTTTAATATTCTAAAATAAATTTATTATTGAGTAATGGCATGGATTTTCATGAATTATGATTTTATTTTACATCAAGATGGGTCCACCACTTTTCCAATGCCAAAAAGAAGTTTTATTGCAAGAAAGAAAAAGGGAGTTTTTAAAAGAATACCGTAATTAATTTGAACTCAGAAATTGAATAAAGTTCACATAAAATTAATCTCCTCTTCTTTTCTTCAAATCCAATAGTGGATATTTATTATATTTTATACATATGTAGGATTTTTATCCATTTTTTAGCGGGTCCCTCTTTTGGCAAGACTAGACTCTACCACCAAAATTTGAGTTTTGTAACTTTTTTAAAGAAATAAAAGATTGTCTCAGATTTCCATTACTTTGGTATAGTGTGTTAATATTAGTTTGATTTACATATGTGGTAGAAAAATATCCCTTGTAAAATCTTGATGTCACTTAGCTATTGGTATGATATTATGCGGGTGATGTTTAGTATTTAATGTCATTTATTTAAACTAATAATTGATAAACATTAGTTGGTTAGAGCCTTGAATTAGGCCTATTCCACCATTTCATGTAAGCTTATTTTAACTGATAAAACCTCTTCATAAAATCTGATGCATAGGAGTTAATTGAAGTTTTAGATTTAATATTTACTTGTCTAATTTGTGTTTTAGAAGCTCAAATAGAGTGGATGAAACAAAAATATAGGTATATAACCAATAGTAGATTAGGATTTCCCTTTCAATTTCCTTCTCCCCTTTTCATCCCAATAGTCAGTATTCTAATAAGTAGTGCAAAGTGATACATAATATGAGCTAGCATTATAAAAGTATAGAGGTATAGTTTGAGTTTAGGTGTCTCAAAACTCAAATAATTCCAGTGTTAGTCCGGGTGTGAAGGTTTCAGAGCCACATCTAGCAAGCCCTCAACTAGGGTACTCTCTGGATAGCTAATATTAATCTCTGATAAAGAGTGCATGATAATCCAAATCATCCTCAACTATGTCCTTTTCTGAGAAGGAGATCAAAGGTATAGATATAAATTTGGAATTATACATACCAATCATGTTACTTAAAGGATGTGACTTAGCTAAAGGTGCCTAGTATGTAGCTAGTGGAGGATGTGCATGATATGCATGATGAACACTTGATGTATCCCCTATCTCTTGTTTATAATTATATGGGAAAGGATTTGAGAATATTTTAAAAGATTTATCCTATGTTTTCTTTGATTGAGGGGGCTCAACTTAAGTATCAAGATCAAAAATGTTTCCATCTATCAAGCCCTTTATCTTGTATTTCAAACTGATGAATCTATATGTTGTGTGGCCTGGTGCCCTGTGAGATTTGAAGAATGCATTAGGATCATATCCCCATGGAAGACTATTTTTTGGATCAAATTCATAAATAGAAGCGTGAGATATGATATTAAATAATAATAATTGTTGTAAAACTCTGGCTAAAAATACTGGTAGATTGGTGAAAGTTTACCAAGGAGGTGTTGATAAAAGCACTTGTTGAAGGGGTTCTAAAGCTCCATTAACTACAGGTTGATTTTGACTCTTGATATCATTGACCTTTACTTTATATAAGACTTTGATGTTACTCTTTTTTTTTGTTTTTTATATGTTCATGTACTTGAGTTTTCCCATTGAAATTAATTTGACTTCCATTTCCCTTAGTGCGTGAAATAACTCAGCTAAGGAAGAGAATCTTTTAAACACTATTGACTCATTCAAGGTAGGTATAAGACTCTACTTGAAAATATCTTGTAACTTTGGATTGGCCATGGGCTAGTCATCTTAGCTAAGATAGTCTTATATCAAAGAACATAATCTATGAGATGTTCATTTAACTTTTGTTTCTATTGTGTAACTTGGGCATAGGAAACCTTATCACCAATATTAATACTAAAATGAGATAGGAACAGATTGGCTAAAGGATTGAATGGATTGACCAACTAATTTATTATACTATATAACCATTGTAAAGCATATTCATTTAGACTTTATGGAAATAGCTTGGTTAATAGCTAGTCATTTGACACATAGTCCAAGCATGTTTCATGAAAAGATCTCAAATTTGTTTCTGGATCACCCTTGTTATCGTATAGAGTGAGCTTAGGTTCAACAAAACCTTATGGTAAGGGTGTCAAAGCAATATTATGTATCAATGGTGTATGACATATAGTAAAATAATATAAGGCCTATGTAGGTTTATAGGTACTTTGATCAAGATGTAGCACCTTGGATTGAATAGATTTTATTTCTTGCACAAGGGCAACCACATGAGAAGATAAAGATCCACTAGCCATAATTGGTGGTGCCTCCTAGGTATATTGGGCTTATATAGGGGGTTGTTGAGACATAATTGCCCCCATAGTCTCATTTGTAACTGGTTGCTCTAAAAGAATGGAAGACTCAACTTGTTTAGCCTTTTTAATTTCCATGATATAATTTAAGATAAGAGTATGATCTCAAGTCTGTTCCCTACGTCTTTCTCAAAAACATTGAAGAATCAAATATTTATTGAGGACCACTTCATTATAAATAATAGGTGGAAGTGGATCAAGAGTTTGATGTATTAGATCATGAACATTGGTGTTTTTATCATCATTGTTATTCTCATAGTACTCATTGTCAAAAGTATTCTCATTGAAATTGGTGTAATTTGGATGTGTAGGATCTATAACAAGAACTTCAGCTAATTGTTTATCCATGGTATATGGTCAAGTTTAAGGAATATGGGAGAGTTCAGGAGTGTTGCCACTAAGTATTGTATATATATATGTATGTATGTATATATATATATATATATATATATATATATATATATATATATATATATATATGTATATATATATATGTATATCTATATATATATATATATGTATATATGTATATATATATATATATATATATATATATATATATATATATATATATGTATATATACATATACATATACCTATACATATACATATATATACATATATATACATACATACATACATACATATATATATATATATATATATATATATATATATATATATATATATATATATATATATATATATATAATTATTTTACTTTCTATTAAGGTTTGTGTTACCTAAGTGCTTAGTAGCATAAGTGTGCCTTTGTTTTGTGTGTTTGCTTGGTATTGGTGTGTGTTGTCTTTCCTTTGGGTGTTTTGAGGTAAATAATTTGTCTTGTTATTCAAGTAAAGGTTTTATCCTAATATTTTAGAGTGCATTTGACTCCCTTTACCCAATAGATAGGATAAGGCTACTTGTCCTTAACATAGGAAAGCATGTTACCCCTAGGAATTGCTAAAAGTTTTACCAAATTCGATGTTAATTCAAATTGGTCCAACCCATACATATTTAAACTTTTTAAAATGTTCATATATGTATAGTAGCATCTCATGTGTGTCTAAACATCTCACCTATCCTTGCTTCAGCCTTGGTGTAAGGCTATCTTCCTTGTACTTTCCTTGTCAACAAAAGTCAACTCTACTCAAACATGGAAAAAGGCTAAAATTTTTTGAGTTGTCCTAATATTATAATTTAAATTTTTTAAGGTTCTCCTAGGTTATAAATTTTCCCTTCTCTATGTTTTATATGTAAAAAATGCCTTTTAGTGATATCTTTGGCTCATTAAATGACTTGTATAGACCTTTTACGGAAGAAAACTTGTCACCAAGAAATAATATAATGTGGAGGAGGTTAGAAAATGTTAGGAGTCAGTTATAGGTAGTCAAGAAGTAGTTTAATTCATAAAATGAAGGATATTTCCTTGAAAATAGTCCATTAATGGCACTTGTAAAGACATGGGAAGTTGATATTTAGCTATAAATGTGGGCCTAGTGTCTCTTAAACTCCATAAGGTCTATTTCATGCTTGGTATGTAGAGTTTTCATTAGATAGATCAAGTTTTTCTTTTGACCCTTGTTTCTTTCCTTTGCAAGCTAACAAGAGTTATTTTTAAATGTTTGGTATAGTCTATATAGGTGGAGTTAGGAGGAGTGATCTTAGGGGTTGAGAGGAGTCTTATTAAGCTTCATTTTCATGATTTTTTTTTAATTTTCATGGATCCTCCTTTATGAACCATTTCTAAGAAGCTAGGAAAATTTTTATGCACTCACATCTATGAGGGGTCCTTGTTTGAGCTTATTCTAAAATATTTTACTTTGTTTTCAAAATTTGGTTATTTACAGTGTTTTTAAGGTGATATAAGACCTCTCCACAAGTTTTCATTATTCTCTTGGATTTTGGAGGTCTCAAGAACTCAAGGAGTCTCTTCTAATCCTCTCTCAACTAGGCAACCATTAAGGTACATTGTAGGCATTAGTATAGGGGAATATCACATTGATTAGGAGTCTTAAAAAGTGTTTTTAAGATATCCATGGTGAAAAAAATACCTTGAAGGACTATTAAATAATATAGGTATACCCATCAGGCCCAAATTATACACATTGTCCACTTTTGCTTCTCTATCTTCTCTTTTCATCTATAGGTAGGTGATTTACACACGGAATAAGGTGTTTTCAATTTGATTTAAAAGTTTTATTCATGGAGGTTATCCATTTAAGGAATGAAAAATGTATTTTGAGTGTTATTAGGGTTTTAGAAAACTTTTTTTGCTCATTTCCATCCTTTCTGCTTATATACAGTCAAATACATATCTTCAAGTGTCATTTTTGGAGCTACATAGGCTTGTACGAAAGTAAATTGATAGGGTTGAATCTCCATGATGACTATGAAACAAGTTGATAGCTTAGGAAGTAGGTTTAAGACACTTGATTATAGATTATGGTGTTGATAAACTTTTCTAAATAAAGAGCCTAAATTTTGGAACCTTTCCCTAAGTTGAGAAAATAGAGAGATCTTTCCTTTTGTGATTTTGATTTAGAAATTTAAGAGGAGGTTTGAAGAAAGCTAATTTTTAACCTTTGATAGTCCTACTATGAGAATATCCACTTGCAAGAGAAGGGGAATGGAAATTAAAGGAACCTAGTTTTTGAGGTTCTCAAGTCATGCTTTTATACACTAAAATTATTTAGTGTCATCTACAAGTTTCTAAGCCTGAGAGACCCCTAAGACCAAAAGTACAACTGCATAGGTATAAAACTTACACTACTAAATCTTATGGGTGAAAATCATACCATGGTACCAAGGAAGATAAATACAATATTAAATTAAATTTTGAGACTCCACACTAGCCTATAAACAACTTATAGGTCTCCTTTTCCATACAATTGGCACCTATAGTTGTATGAAGATGAAAGGTCTCTTGGAATAACAACTAAAGGGATAGTTTTGAAATCATGTGTTGAGTAAGAGGACTAAAGTGACATTAGGGTGACTCATGAGCATGGTAAAATTTAGAAGTAATGGTTTCAATCCCAATCCACCTACCTTATCCATACATAAGCCTTCTAATATGTGTCTACAACCAAGTAAGAAAAAGTGAGTTTTGATGCCTTGATGGTGTTTGAAAGGTATTTAAAGTATGAACTAGGTTAAATTAAAATATTTTAACCTTAGAATATTTTTATATTATTCATATTCATCATAGAAATAATTTCATATAGCCACCTTCACCTACAGGTAAGTCAGTTATAAAGTGTCTCAGTCATTCAAGATAGACACCTTAATGAAGATTAAAGTGCTTAAGAAGAGCTAAGAGAGGTTAGAATAGGAGAAGTGAGTTCCTTGTGAAATTATGTAACTCTATAGGATTTAATAAATGCCTTGACATACCTAATATAAATCCTAATAGTGACCTATAATAGGGTCTCAAAGAGAAAGGGTCCCACTCAAGAGTGAAAGGCATATTTTGAGCCCAAATGGAGCATATAGGTGAAGCTAAGGTGATATACACATTTGTAACCTTAGGTAAGTTTAAAATAACTTAAAAATAATCATAAAAAATTTATAATCAACCCATCTTGACCTATAGGATTAATCCAATTAAGGGTGTCTCAATCAGGGAGTGACCTTGAAGGTGACTTTTGAATGCTTGCATTACATGTCTAATGGGTACAAATGGATGAAAAATGGTTCAAAGAGACTTAGGAAGGGTGTGTAAGTCCTGATATCAAAATTATTCAACAAAAACACACCTAAATGGAAAAATTAATGGTATACCTAAGTGTAAAAATTAGTCAACTTTCTAAAATCTCCATGTAGTCTGCCTTAACAAACTAGTCTCAAAATTTACAAGTTTAGAGGGTCAAATCATATGATTAGAGACTACATTTTTGTGGAAATCACCATGGTCACTTGAGAAACACTTGCTAATAATTTATGTTGAGAATAAAATAGGAAAATTTAGTTCCTTTTTAAATTAGGCAACTCTATAGGATTTCATAAAGGCCTTAACATACCTAACATAAAGCCTAATAGTGACCTACAATAGGGTCTCAAAGAGAAAGGATCCTAGTCAAGAGTGAAAGGCATATTTTGATCCTAAATGGATCATATAGGTGAAGTTAATATGAGATAAAAATTTATAACCTTAGGGAAGTTTTAAATAACTTACTAAGCATCATGAACAAGTTATAATCAACCCATCTTGACTTATAGGCTTAGTCTAATGGTGTCTCAATCAGGTAGTGACCTAGAAGGTGACTTTTGAATGATTTCAATACATGTATAATGGGTAAAAATGGATTAAAAATGGTTAAAATATACTTAGAAAGGGTGTGTAGGTCCTTATATCAAGATTAATCCACAAAAACACACCTAAAGATCAAAATTAAGGGTATCCCTAAGTGTAAAACTTAGTTAACTTGATAAAAGTTCCACATAGTTTGCCTTCAAAAACCAGTTTCAAAATTTACAAGTTTGGATAGTAAAACTATATGATCAGATACTAATTTTTATGTAAAGCACCATGGTCACTTGATAAACACTTTCCAATAATTTATTTTGAGCACAAAATAGGGAAAGTGCCCCTTATTTTGTCTCAGACAAGGGACACTTTCCCCTTACACCAAAACTTGTAAATTTAGAAAATAAGCTAAGATAGTGAACTATAGGTCAAAGAAATATTTAAGGAGGATTTGGAGAATTTAAATATATCTATTAAAACATAAATAACCTTTTAGTAAATTTGGACACTAAATAGAGCATCTTATATCCCTAGGGTTGCAGTCATGCATGAGGGACACCCTTAGGCCTAGTAGCCAATTTGAGAGCCTTTCACATTTCTAGCCATAGATAGTATATTTAACAAGATGTAACATATATATGAGATATTATTAGATATTTTTTATCCCTTTTTATGTAGGAAAAAAATAAATAAGGCCATTTGAGCCTTAAGTTGTAGATAGATTATAAAACCAACACTAAACCTAGCATCTAAAGGGAGATCAACTTCTATTTTGGGTTGATATGTAAACTAAAAACTATTATAACATGATAGTGGGATAATTATAGGTATTTTATAACCTTAAATTTGTAGATAAGTACACCAATAATCCATTTCTTAA
This sequence comes from Torreya grandis, assembly GCA_037957365.1. NCBI lineage: Eukaryota > Viridiplantae > Streptophyta > Pinopsida > Cupressales > Taxaceae > Torreya > Torreya grandis. Next base: position 912,846 of record JARHVA010002327.1, read on the forward strand.
CTTAAAGTGCACATAAGCCTATGTAAACTACTACAAGAGCTTTAGTGGCCATCTTAGAATGCTTGGAACTTATCTAAGGATTTGAATAGAGACTAAAGATGTTAATTGAGGTTAGATAGGTTCCCTATGAATCCTTTAGTTTTATTTTGATAGAATTATAACATCTAGTATCTATGAACAAAGGCTATGTCTAGATACCTCCCTAAAACCCTCACAAACCCACTTTAAAGACTTGATTGGAAAGATGAGACAAGTGGTGCATCCAAATGGAGTGTAAAGGATAGGAAAATTACATTAATATATATATTAATATCCATATACCTACCCCATGTGACTGAGTTGTACACTACTTGTATGAAAGAGGTACAATAGGGATTTTTTTGATAGATTTGTGTCTTTTATAGGTATGAAATTTTTTCAAAAGATACAAATAATTTTAGGAAAGTGATTGGGACTTTTTAACTGTCCTAATTTCCATATATGGAACTATCTAAACTCCTAAGTGTGTCTTCTACCTTCTTCATCTAAGCCAGTCATAGTGAACAAGCAGTGAACACTTAGTGAAAATGGTAAAACTCTAATTAGGAAGCCTTGTAAGGATTGATTAATGAATATCATGACTTGTACACTATTAAAATGTGTCATTACTCATTTTCATGGATTATATTGTATAATTGGAATCATTTTTTGTCACAAGTATGTGAGGTGCATGTGAGATAGTCATTTGTAACTATTAGAGATGATTGCTCATGAATAGAAAGATATGAATGGTTTTAGACCATTCCAATTCATGGAGAATATTTTAAATAACCAATAATATTAAAATAAATCATAAAATATATCCTTACTTATTAATGAGGCAGTCTAATGAGGGAAAATCATGAAAATAGTTTCTTATGCAAGCAAAAAGCATCTACGACACATATGAAGGAGTTAGACAATTTGGAGAGACATTTGCAATTATTTACCTTATATAAACTATTTAATTATTAATTTCATGATATTTTAATTCTTTCCCTCTAATTTATAAGTGTCTTAGTGACCCTTGAGATTCACCTTCTCTCTCTTTTCTCATAATTGCTATAAATACTAGCCTTTTTGGCTATTGTATGGATCTCTCCACCTAAGTATGGTGAATCCTTACTCAAATTTTGAATTTAAATAATAAAGGATGTTGTATTACCTCATTAATTAATCCATGAAGTGCATTATATGGTTATTTTTCTTGTATAAGTGTATTTTGTTTACTTGGACATGTTATCCTTCTTAGTGCCTTGTGTAGTTTGAAAGCTCTCTTTTGTAAATTAGTAAAAATGTATAATGTGGATTGGAGGTGTAGTGATTATCTTATTAATTAGTGTTTATATAAATCCTCTTATCTAAATACTCTTAACCTATGATCTCTTTAAGACCCCATTCTTGAATCATTGATGTAGAAGAGGAGTGTTGAATTGGATGATGTGTATGTGTAGGATTATCTTTAGTTCCAAGTGAATTATAAGTGGTGTGAGTGGACCATATATTTGGTGTATCATCTCCCCTATATTATATATTTTTAAATTATCCTTCTACCTTTTCACCCCCAAAAATTTGGTAGTAATTTTGTTCTATAGTGGTACATCAAGGAAACTAGCCCTAATATAGAGATCCACCTCAAATTTGGGTCACCCGAACCCTGAGGTGGTTCCATTATGCCACTTGAACAAGGAAAGACTTATCATCTATTCAAGGGGTGACATTTCAAGTGATAACACCAACCTAGTGATAACTTGGGTATAGGTAGGTGTAATATAAAACTCTAGCCAATGTGTAAGAAGAGATTGGCATGTCTTACCACTCTACATATATAATCATAGATGATGAAGAACATGAACATCTATGCCATGGCCCCAAATATTTTATGTGAGTGATTCATATGTAAAATTTGCTAATCTATATAACCACATGTGATATGACCTATTGTGCCATACCCTATGTGAAAATTTAGATATCAAAGCACTATACTCTACACTATGCTTATAATATATTATATGGTCCTATAATTATGCCATGCTATATGAAGTTGTATGTGTGAGAAATGTAGTAATATACATTCTCCAAAATGTAGTATCTAAGTCTGAATATATATCAAAGTCACTATGAATCCATATAATCTAAACCATTATATCTTAATAGTATATGTACTTATAAGCTAAAATCACTATGGATCCATATGATCTAAACCAATATATCTAAATAGTCTATGTATTTGTAAACTATAAATATATCCCTCTAAATGTCTTGATTAATGTTCAGTGACCCATTTAATCCAAATCACTATATATTTTGATTGATCTATGCTAAATCTGATAATCTAAATATTGGAGGTGTAAGAACCATGATGTATGTACTTATGAGAGTGGATGGGTATACTAGGTAAGTGTAGGAATAATAGGAATGATGGCCCCATTTTAGGGAGAGGGACAAAATTTTGTGATATAGGAGGTTGAGCCAAAAGTGATGACTAGTAGTATAAGTATAAATAAGTTTGGCTTATTGTGAATATCTTAAGAGTTTGTTTGAGTGATTAGACTAAGTTGTTGAAAGTGGAACAAGTTTCAATTGGTGATAATAGAGGTGTTTGTTTGACTATAAAATAAATATAAAGATGTACATTCCATAGTAGGTAAATGGATTAGTAAGAGAGTGAAGCTGGCATGATGTCAAAAGTATCATTATCATGATTATATTGAAACAAATGGTTTAAAAAATAGAGTTAAAGGGTTCAAGTTATAGGCAAAATGGTATTTTATTTTAATTGTGAAATTTGTGTAATATAAGAAGTTGGATTGATTTTCTATTTATTTTGGTATTGACTCGGTTGAAATTTGGAGCTCTAGAGTAGGAGATGTACTAAGGAGATGAACAACTAATATGACCCTATTTGAGTATTTTGTAACCTAGGTTCAGGTTGGTGGTGATGTTACCCTAGTAAGTAGCTAAAATGTATGATTTTTTCTATTTAGAAGCATATTATTGATGTTTTGAGATATTTTAAGAGTCCTAGGAAAATTTTGGCAAGTTCTAGTGCCCTTGCCCTTCATCTAGTACTATTGTCTAGGTTCTAACACTATTGTCTAGGTTGCAGTATTGTTGTCTAACACTATTGTCTGATACCCAATGTTTTTTTTCTAGAGGCTTGACTTTTTGAGATCTTGCTTGGTTAGGTGCTATTATTTTTGTTTGGTTAGTGATTTTTCATTGTGTATTGATATGTATGATATTTTTTGTTGTTTTCAAGGTGAGGTGAAGATGAGAAAGTTTTTAAGGGGTTAGGTGATGGATACATTGAGACTATTACCATTATTTTTTGATGAGAGAACTATCATGGATAGGGTAAGTTTGGGTCATGTGTGTGACCGAGGCATGATATAATCAGATAAGTATATAATTATTTCCTTATGTGAGAACTGGAATGTAGATACATGTATTTGATATATTCCTACAAGGGAGATTACTATAACTTTGGAGGATGTGTATCACATTTTACATTTGCCAGTTAGGGGATGGTATGTAAAATTACAAGATGACATGGGTGTTGATGCTATTGATCATGCATCCTTGTATTTTTTTGGTGTGCCCCTAGGTATACATCAAAGATGTAGTGATAGTGATGTACTATTGTTAATTATTTTATAGTTAAATATTCCACACTTGTAAAAGTGGTTGGTTATGTTGTTGGCATAATTTATTGTTATAGATGCGACTGGAGTGTCTATTGCATATAAGATGATTAGGATTATTCAAAATGTTAAGGTATACAACACTATGTTCTCATGGGGTAGGACTATGCTTTCCCACATATAAACAGATTTTTATAGGTTTACATAGAATAAATTTAGTGGTGGATTGAGTACATTGACATTATTACATTAATGGGATTATAATCACATAGCAGTTGTATGAATGATATGATTACTAAGAGAGATGTGGGAACCTCCATATCCATTTTGGGAGTGGTGGATGAGTTCATTATCTATTCGATCCACTAAGATAGATCATTACAGGTAGGTGCTAGATAGATTGGTGGTTATTGACATTATATGGAGGCTATATAGAGGATTTCCTAACTGCATTGAGGATGACATGTAGTTGTAGAATATGAGGGTCATTTATTAGATAAATGACCACTAGGTTGGAGAGTATGAGTTATTTTAGTATGATCACATGACTAAGACACTTTAATCATCTCAAAACATCAAAAATAGGCTTCTAAATAGGAAAAAATCATGCATTTTACCTACTAACTAGGGTAACATTACCACCATCTTGAACTTAGACTACCAACTAATCAAATTGGGTCACAATAGGTGCTTATCTCCTTAGTGTATCTCTCACTCTAGAGCTCCGAATCTCAACCTAGTCAATATGGAAATGAATTGAGAATCAATCCAGTTCCCTATATTACCCAACTTTTTAAATTGAAGAAGAATATTATCTTACCTGTAACTTGAACTCCATAACTCCATTTTTAAAAACATTTATTTTAATAAAATCATTATAATGATAAATTCAACATCACATAAATTTCACTCTTTCACTACTTAATTTGACTAGTATTGCACACACATCTCTATATTTCCTTTATACTCAAACACACACCTTAATTATCACCAATCAAAACTTGTTACATTTTCAACAACTCCATCTAATCAATCAAACAAACTCTCAAGATATTTTATAATAAACAAACCTTGTTTATACTTACACCATGAGTCAACACTTTTGGCTTAACCTCCTCTATCAAAAATTTCATCCCTCTACATAAAAATGGGGCATCATTCCTACTATTCCTATTTCTACACCTACCCAACATGCCCATCCACTCTCATAAGTGGATATACCATGGTTCTTACGCCTCAAGTACTCAAACTATCATATTTATCTTAAATAAATAAAAAATATATAGTGATTTAGACTACATGGGTCACTCAACATTATGTAGGACATTCAGGGGGATATACCTTCAGTTTGTAGATACATAGACTATTCAGAAACAATGGTTTAGATCATATAGATCCATAATGATTTTAGCTTAAAAGTACACAAAACATTGAGATATAATGGTTTAAATTATATGGATTCATAGTGACTTTGATATAGATTTGGGGGCATGTACATTACTACATGTCTCACACATATAAAAACATATACCATGACATAGTTATAGGACTAGATAACAGATTATAGGCATAGTATAGAGCATAGTGTCTTGATATATAATTTTATACATGGGGCATGGAAATATAGGTCTTATCACATATGTTTATATAGATTAATAGATTATACATATGCATCACTCACATACTAGATTTGGGGGCATGAAAAATATGTTTATGTTCTTCATCATCTAAGATTATATAGATGCAATGGAAAAACATGACATTCTCTTCTTAAACATTGACCAAAGTTTCAAATTACACCCAAATATACTCAAGTTGTCACCAAGTTGGACCACATACTCATCTATAGTGGTTAGTCTATTGCATCACCCAGACTTAGACTACATGACTTTGTGTGGGACATAGGAAAGACATTAGTTTTGGGCCTTTGAGAATTTCTCAATTCCAGTTAAAATATTTAGAGTGGGGGCATGAAAAATTTTACTCTTTAAAATATAAAAATTCTATAAACACATTCCATATTACATGAGTTTATGTGGGATAGAGGGCATATATTGGTTTTGGACCTCAGAGCATTTCTCATTTTTAGCCAAATTCAACATAATTGAAAGCATGACACTAATCCATGATTACATGGATTCCAGAATCAAATTTAGTATAGGGGGAATCTATTTTAGGGATTCCTTCTTCTTGCAAGCACTACTCTACTTTCCATTCACTTCCCTAGATAAGAAGTTAGTTAAACCCTTTGTAGCACATTTCTCTCCGTGTAAGTAGGCTTAGGTACACATTTTTATTTTCTTTCTTTTACTCTACTTAATTTCATTGCATCACTAGAATAAAGGGGGGGAAATGTATAGACCCTAAATTAGTCAAGAAACCACACATATCCTGTATTTTCATAGTCCTTTCATAGGAGACTCTAATTAAAGATTATGAACTTTGTTCACATTTAGCCATATCTTTTATTTTACTTATCATGGTCTTATTTCATGCTTGATCCACCTTTTTTATAATTACCAATCATTGGTAGCCTTTCAAATAATCATTCCATCTTAGCCAGACTTTATTTCCCATGTTATTTCTAGCCCCTTAGGTCTCGAGCCTATAGTATAGGAGCATTAGGGTTGGACTATAGAGCTAGACCCTAGGGTGTCCCATTTCCAATGTTCATATCCAACTAAATTTTGAATCCCAATGGTCAGTTTATATCACTTAATGAGTCCTAAAACTCTCTTAGCTTCATCCTTAAGTTTTATTTATCTTTCTAATTTTGACCAAATATGAATAAACTTCACAAATTCAAAATAAAGAGTCTCCTATATAAAGGAACTTACAAGGCATTTTCTATCTATAACTTACTACTTTGGCATAATACATAATTAAAAATTAGTAAATAATATAGCTTATCATTATACATCACACACATATTTATATGCTTGATCAAGGAAGGGCCTAGGTGAAAGTCATTCTTACATCCACCATGCATGTTGATTATGCACGTTACCTAAGGGAGAATTACATTTGTTTTAAAACCCTAGATTGAGGGTTAATGTAGGTATAAATCACAACAAAAGGGGTTTTATGATTTAAAACATAAGAGATTTGGATGAAAGCTAATTCAAGAAAATAAGAATAACACAATTATAATAATGCTATCTTTGAGAAGAGATTTTTAACTGATCAAATTTATAGATCTAAACATATGCCTATCTCTGAGAAGAGATATATAATTTCCTTTTTGGGTTACATATTCATTTATACACATTTTTAAGGTAGGAAAAGGATGTGGAAGGTCACCAATTTTGAGGGAGATTAAGTTGTTCAACTTCCACAATTCACAACAATACAAAATTCTAGGAATTACTATTTTTAGACTGCACTACAAAAATTGAAATTTGGGGAACTTCCATTTGGGATTTGGGAGTCAAAACCCATTTAATATATCTTGTGCCATCTCATGGAATTCCCATCATTCTTAGATTTTTAATGGTTCAAATGGGGAGTCAAACAGAGCTATGGTGCAAAAGTTATGGCTCCCAAAAGTTATGTCACCAATTGGGGTAGAACCATCACCCAAATTACTGCCTAAAATTTTGGCCTTATGTTTGACCTTTTTTTTCACTTTTCCATTTTTAAGGCTAACTCTTTGTATTAATTCTTCAATGCTTCTTCTCAATCTTCACTACAAACTTGTATGCCTCACCAAGGGTTTCCAAGTTGAAGGGTTCCATTTCCAACCAATTATAACGTTGTAGTTCACCATGATATTTGAGAACCTTATGTTTATAACTTTCTTCGATGACCAATCTCAAAGATAGAGAATGAAAAATGTCAGTGTAATATTTAACAGACTATTTATTACCTTAGCAAAGTTGTTGCCACTCTATATACAGATCATCATATGCTCTAATGGGGTAGTATTCTTCATTTATAGATTCCATAAAATCATCTAAGGTAGGTTCTACCTCAAGGCTAATATCATCTATACTGAAGCTCTTCTTATACAGTTACCACCAATTTTTGACAAGCAATGATGCTTTTAAAAGAGAAAAATTGATCTTCTCTTTATCAATGAATTTATTTACAAAAAAATAGGAAGATAATTGATCCAACCAATTTTATACTACATCAACATTGATTTTTCCTTCAAATATAGGGATATAAAAATTCACCTGAACCTTGAAGGGTGTTGGGGCACTAAAAGTACATGGGGGTGTAGATGAGGACCCAAAATTTCCCATCAAAATTTATTGGAAAATTTGGTTGAATTGTTGTAGTATCTATACTTTCTATTGTTAGAGGGATTTATTTACCATTTCCTTGAAAGGATCATATTTCTCAGTGTTGTCTACCATTTTAGGTCATTTGGAGTGAATGGGTGTACATTCTATTTGATCTTGTATTTTTTTACCCAAGCTTTCTGTAGTCTGACCTCATCCTCAAGATTGTACACTCTTAAGACAAACCAATATTATACCACTAATCCAAAACTCATGAGCTTTAGATGAAAAATAATTCATTAAAAAAAGAATAACATAATTGTAATAATGTTATCTCTGAGAAGAGCTATTTTATTGATCAAATTTGTAGATCCAAACATATGCCTATCTTTGAGAAGAGATGCATGATTTCCTTTTTGGGTAACATATTAATTTATACACATTTTGAAGGTAGGATGAGGATCTAGAAGGTCACCAATCACAAGGGAGATCAAGTGGTTCAACTTCCATGATCCACAACAATATAGAATTCAAAGAATTACTATTTTTAGAAACTTACTATTTTTAGACTATATTACTAAAATTAAAATTTAGGTAACTTATATTTGGTTTTTAGGGCTCAAAACCCATCGAGTGGAGTTTATTTCCATCTCATTACATTCCTCTCATCCTTATATTTTTAATGATTCAAATGGGGAGTCAAATAGAGCTATAGTGCAAAAGTTATGGCTCCTAGAAGTTTTGCCACCAATTGGGGTAGAACCGTCACTAGAATTGTTGCCTAAAATGTTGCTCGAATCATTATAGATCATGTGTTCATAATTCCCCTAACCTAGTTTTTTCCCCTTTTATTTTTGATGTATTTATTTTTTCATGTGTGTAGATGAATCTAGGTTTTTCTAGATTAAACTAAATCTACAAGGAGCTCCATCAACATTCAGGATCTAAAATTTCACAAACAAGCTCATATAATGACAATAGAGAAAACCTAGAAAACTCAGATCTCTATGACCAATTTGGACAACAACAATAGGACCTAGACTATAGCACTAGACCCTGAAGTGTCCTATTTTTAGTTCTCATATCCTCTCACTAAATGAAATATAGATACAGATTATTAATATCTTTCCAGTCTTGTGCATCAATTTTTAGGCTTTGAAACAATTGTATCAGTCTATTTTTATAGATAAGTAAGTTCTCTTATGTAATTAATTTGATCAAAATATGTATGTTACCATATTAGATTAGATTTTTTCCCTTATTCTAGACCCTTTATTATTTATAAACTAAATACTAGTTCCCCAAAAATAATAAAACATAATGAAATCATTGAGATCCTATGCCTTGAAATCATCCTTAGGTAATACGCATGAGTTTTTATGCCTTGCGTCTACTATAATATCCTACCACTTTTTGATTTTAGTTCTACCTAGATTATAAGGAGTCTTTTGGGGGACTATCTTCTTTTTGTTCTTAAAGGTGCCATCAAATCCCTATAGTACTTGAGAGGACATCTCCTCTTTAGACAACCTCATTAATACATACCTTGGCCATCTAAGGTGATTCATCATTATCCCTTCCATTCAAATGATAATGTAATCTAGATCTACCCAGAAGCTTCCCATTTATTTCTGTGTCTATCTAAACTATAGATGAATCCTCATCATTTTACACTCAATGATTGATTTGTAAAAAAGAGGATAGAAATATTTTATAATTATTTTGATGTGGTACCTGAAGTGTTGAATGTACGTCACTAAGTATGTCTACAGAATAACTTTAGCTTGCATAAGAGACCATGAGTTCTAACCTAATTGGGTAGTTGTGTAGATGACATCCAATAGGTAGTTCATCACATAGAATGAAGAACCATTCTATCAAGTGTTTTTCATAGTAGTGATGAGATTTCTACTAATAACAACCCCAAGTGAGGGGATCTGTTGATCCACCAAAATAATTTAAAATAATGGGATATCTCTTCTATCTATATACCCAATGTGTGCATTATCAAATATTTTATTTAGTAGGGTAAGTCTAACCCTAACTCCTTTTTTTAATTGGTTAATGGTTATATTCACTTTGTCTTCCATGAAGACCACTTAAGGTAGGTTTTTTACCCATGGAGCTAAGACTATCTCTGGCTGGTGTGCCTCATACCAATTATCAATGATGCTCTAGTTGTAGTCTAGTTATGGTGGGTGTAGGTCATAATGTCTTTCAAAGTTAGGCCTTACAATCAAGGAAATGGGAATTCCTTGGTTTATAGACTTGTGTAAACCATCTTTACATCTTGAATTCCCAAAAATTCCATATATTAGGTTAGCACATGGTAGGACCTTTGGTTTGGCTGTGGCCTTGTAGAGACCAATCATTTATATTGAAATGATTTTGAAGTTAATTGAATAATTTAGGGCATGGTCTTAGTTTCATCAAGATCTATAGCTCCTTCGACATTAAAATAGATTTCTCTATAATGCATGTCCCCAAGTATATGTCATCGGGAATAAACTATATGTCCTTGTACACAAGTGAACTGCCATATTGAGATTGAAAATTATCATTTCTAAATGCAATGATTTTACCAAGAGTGGAGGGTCTTACCTATGCCATTTCTATGATATCTTAATTAGTAACTAATGTCCTTTTATACTTCTATGTAATTTTTAAACTCCAACATTGGTATTTAGGTGCAATATATGAATAACTCAAGCTTGGTTGAATTGAGAATGCAAGTGGTAGAGAGACAAAATTCTTAGATCTTTGAATGCAAATGTATGTTACAATATTTGAGCTTAGTATACTTTTGAAGATTACTTTGATTAATGCAAGGTTTGATGGTAATTTTGGTTTGTGCCACATAAATGTCTTATTTTTCAACTTTGAATATATTTGAGTTATTGAATTTCGCATTAAATTGAATTAGAATTCAAATTTAATTCTAATTTTCCTTTTATTTTCCATTAATTTTAGATTGAAAGCTAAATTTTTCCACCTTTTGGCATGTGGCACATTCTGATTGTTCTCAGGGGCTCTCAAAATGTAGCATAGTGTGATGAATTTTATGTATTATGCCACATGGAATATTTATATTCATGGAGAGATCTTGGGGGGGATTCTAATTTTTTTTGGTTATGGGAGTGCCATATGTTATTCTCGTAGGAAATTAAAGTTGGCATCAAGGTTATTACCAAAAAAATTAGTCATGATTAAATAAAATACCTTACAAGTACCTTTTAAATCAATATGGAAGGTATTTATAGTCCCTTAAAGGTATCTCCTATGATATAACTTAAAATAAAATTCCAATCATGTGCATTTTCAAGGTATCTGCTAGGAGATATCTCAAAATAAAATTCCAATAGTGTGCATTAGGATTCTTACCAAATAAAAAGTTATCATGGTTATATCATATCATTTGAAAGGACCTTTTAAATAAACATGGAAGTTATTCTAAGGAAATTTTATGTATCTTCTAAGAGATACCTTGGAATAAAATTTCAATCATGTGCATGTTAAAGGTATCTCCTAAGAGATATATTGAAAGAAAATTCCAATAGTGTGCATCAAGGTTCTTGGCAAATAAAAAGTTATCAGGGATATATCAAATCCTTTGTAATGACCTTCAAAATCAACATGGAAGGTATTTAAAGGCCCTTCTATGTTTCTCCTAGGAGACACCTTGAAATAAAATTCCAATCACTTGTATTTTCAAGGTATTTCCTAGGAGATACCTAGAAAGAAAATTCCAATAGTGTGCATCAAGGTTCTTATCAAATAAAAAGTTGTCATGGTTATATAATTTTTTTTTAATGATATTTTAAATCAACATGGAAGGTATTACAAGGCCCTTCAAGTTATTTTATAGGATATTCCTTGAAATACAATTCTAATCATGTGCATGTTCAACGTATCTCCTAGAAGATACCTCAAAATAAAATTCCAATCATGTGCATTAGGATTCTTTTCAAATAAAAAGTTATCATGGCTATATCAAATCCTTATTAAGGACATTTTAAATCAACATGGAAGGTATTTCAAATCCCTTTAAGGTATCTCCTAGGAGATACCTTAAAATAAAATTCCAATTATGTGCATGTTCAAGGTATTTCCTATGAGATATCTCATAAGAAAATTACAATCATGTGCATATTCAATGTATATCTTAAGATATGGCTTGAAATAAAAATTCCAATATTGTCTATGTTTAAGTTATCTCTTAATAATTACCTAGAAAGAAAAATCTAATTATGTGAATGTTCAGGGTATCTATGAGGAGACCCTTAAAAATTACTACAAGGCCCTTTAGGGTAATCCCCTAAGAGATACTTTGAAATAAAATTCCAATCTTAGGGGATGAGTTGTAAATGATGAAACACATGGTTTTAAAACCCTAATCCTTCTTAAAGGTTATTCACATGCAAAATAAAATTCAAATCATAAGGGATGAGTTCTAGGGGGTGACACATAGGGGTTAACAAACCTAATCCTTCATAGAGGTTAACCATAGGCACCCCCTACCTCCCCATAGATATAATTTTATATCATTGATCATTTATATCTAATTAGTAAAACTTAAAACTCACCACCCTACCTTGCCATAGTTTTAATTATGTATCACGTATCATTTATGTCCAACCAGTATATCTTAAAACTCATCCCCATACAACTCATCTGTATACAACCCTATACTGATGTAAGAAATTCATAAAACTTAGAAAAAGGTTGATCCTTTTATATCAGCTATTATACACTCTTATTTATGATATTATGGCTTAGGTTAGTGAAGTATTCGAGGGAGCTATAGAACACACATAAAAAACTACATAAAAGAAAGCATGAGTACACATTTAGAAATATGAATCAATTTGAACTTAATCATCCTAATAAATATATTTACCAATTTTTCAATATTTCTTGCACATATATAGATCAATACATTAATCAAGATAGTCAAGAATCTATTCACAACTATCACAGACTAAATAATATTGAAACATATAACCAAAAAAGTAACAACTAATTACACAAAAATTGGAAATAAAATACTCAAACACTTTAATGATGATCAAAATTGATATTTTTCATGTGTTCAAAAGTTATTTTACAAAAATCAAATTTGGATTATAATTTTCTATATAGACTTGGGGAAGGGGTCACCTCATCCTCCAAGTTCATGCAAGGTCATTACATGTGATAGTTAGAACACGTAGTTCTAACTTTGGTCAAAACTATATGAGTAGTCCTATAGTTATCAATTAGATAAGTTAAAATTTTTAAAACTATGAAACATGTACATGTGTACAAAATATAAATTCAACTTTACAATGAAAAGTTTGAACTACAAGAAAACTATGACTATGTCTGGCATCTATAAAATTATACATGCGTAAAATATTAACCTATCAAAGTTGAGTTGTCTACATAGCTACATGTACATTGGTTGGTGTGGTAGTTAGGTGGAAGTTGAATAATTTATAGATGTATATACACCACCAATATTCTAGTTCTTTTTGTCCTCATTGTCTTGATAAAATTTATATGCCACATCATGCTTCTACATTAGGATGTACAAGTTTAATAGCAGTGGTTGATATATAATCTTAACTTATCTAAGGAGTCTAACATATTCCTCCTTAGTAATCTAAAAATTATTCTTCAAAATCTTGACCTCCATGACTTTCTTTTTGGCTGCACTTAACTTGGATTCTATCTCTTCTAGTGCTAATCCTTGAAAAATATGCTTTGAGTCATCTACCACTTATTGAATGAGTTTATCAAAATTGATCCTATTGATAAATTTTCTTGTGGTGTCCTTCACTTTTGACAACTTCAAATCATGTAAAATTTGGAGGAGTTGGACCTCATGAACATGATATTTGGGGATTAAAGCCCTAACTACTTGTAACCATTTTTGTGCTTCCTCCTATCTTATAGAATTTATATATGTCAATGCACCACCAAAAGTCTACTTATTTTTGGCCTCATTCTATTTATAAACTTTATATGCCACAGCATGCTACTACATTAGGATGGTCAAGTTTAGTAGCAGTGGTTGATATATCCTTTTAACTTATCTGAGGAGTCTTACATGCTCTTCCTTAGTCATCTAAAAACTATTCTTAAAAATCTTGACCTCGATGACTTTATTTTTGGCTACACTTAACTTATATTTTATCTCTTCTAGTGCTAATCCTTGAAAAATATGCTTGAAGTCAACTACCACTTCTTGAATGAGTTTATCAAAATTGATCCTGCTGATCAATTTTCTTGTAGTATGCTTCACCTTTGATAACTTCAAATCACGTAAAATTTGGAGGATTTGGACCTCATGAACCTAATATTTGGGGATTAAATCCCTAACTACTTTTAACCATTTTTGTTCTTCCTCCTATCTTATTACAACCAAGTTCAAGGCATTGGATGCCTCTAGTGTTGTCATTAAATATAGATGACTATATAAATATTTACCTATGTATTCAACTAGTATTTTCAACTTAGTGTTGTCATCTCTTAATTAATTACAAAATTACTTAGAATTATTTACATGATGGGCCATTTTATCTTTCATTAATTCCATTACCTCTAAAGAGTTGTAACATTAAGAAGTTACTTCTTGTACCTTAGCTTTTCTTCCTACAAGGATATGCATAGTCTTCACTTTATCCCATAATTATTCCACCTCAACCTTAATTTATTAAACTTTAAATTCAATTTCCTATTGATCCATCTTTTTTCAAGGGTTTGGGCTAGGTTTACAATATTTTCAATATAAGTAGATTGTTGAGGCTATTTATTCTACCTCTTAGTAAGGGAGAATACTTTGTGTCTTTCCTAAATAATTATTTATGTGCACTTCTCATCTTTTAGCTTCCTCTTCTTCACTCTCTTTATACTTATAGATAGGGGTAAAATAGAGTAGAGATAGAGGGAAGATCGATGATCTTAAACCTAGGCATTTAGGTTGCCTTGCTTCTCAGGTCCATCACTCATGGAGGAATATCCAATTGAGATGCATTTAAGGTTTTAACCACAACCTCTTTATATACCTCTTATTGAACCTATTATTTATTTGGAGCCTTGATAAAGATGTCTAATAGGGAAGGTTAAATAATCTTGGACCAATCCAATCTTTCAAATTGATGGAGTGGATGGGTTTTAATCAATTAAGGCTTGGGATTCCTTCCCTTACTAGAAATTATCACAATGGTTTCCTCTATGGAGGTGGTGGCTGGTGTATGAAAGTAAATTTGATTAGATTGGATATGAAGTTATGGAGTGGATAATATAGTATGTACCATTTTAGACACCTTCTTATTCTTTAAGGATCTTATGGTGGAGGTGTTAGAAGGGATATAGGAGATAAGTGTGGTAAGTGGGATGGAAGTGGATTGTGGAATGGCCATGGTCATGGTAGAAACATATTTTTCCACCTCAATTTTGAGAAGAGGGTAATGAGTGAATTTGGTAAGGGTGAAGGGATTAATGGAGGTGGAAGTAGACACTTCCACCTGGGATGTCTTCAACATAAAATAAATATAAACACATCCAAAAAAGAGCATAAAACATAAAGAAATAATCATGAAAGGATGAGTACCTAAAGAACTTGGTTTTTAAGGCTTTGCTCAAAGGCTCATGGTCTTAGATGTTTCCAACTTAGTTTCTTCATTGGAGTCATCCTCAATGTCCTTAATTATCACAACCTCTCATCTATTAATTCTAAATGTGGATGTGCAGTAGGCAACCCTTATGATGGTTCAACTATGGGACTCCATGTTGGAGTCCTAGGCTTCTTTGTATAAACTAAAGGGATCTTCAGTTGTCTAGGGGAGCCTTGTTGAGTCGATGCCACTACCTTTTATGTTACTATCCCAATAGATGTGGCAATATAGGTCTGGGGCATAACAATAGTCACTTGAATGGTACTGGCAGCTAGTTATTATTATGTTCTCTCCTCCTCATCAAAATATAATCTAATGGGTCCCCTACTTGTGTTACCCTACTTGTTATGGGTTTAAACAACCTAGGATATTTATACACAGTCTTTAGCTTTAATTTCAAAGGGAGGGTTTGAGATCAAGGACCCACATAGTCCTTGGATTGATCCTTGGACTATCCTCTCCATAAATAAAAATTATCCCATCCTTTATATAGATGATTCTTTCTATCCAATTCCCTTACTATGACTAAAAGATCATCTTGGATCATTCTTAGAAGATATTATTGAAATCCATTAATAATTGTTCTTTCCAATATGTTTACATCATCCTTTTACATTAATAAACAAAAAATCATATGAATAGGGAACATCATTGTAAGGGTTGTTAAATACTATTATGTGTTTCTTAACAATCCCATGTGGATCATAATCTCTATGTGGAAGCATAGGGAAAGGATAAATATTGCACTTGCATCCCACTTATCTAAAATGCTTCCTCATTGTGGAAACCATTCTTCTAATTCTTATATGGTGACCAAATAACAAAGCCTTCTTCTACTTGAATAGGTCCTCTTCAACACTCCACCATAGTTGGAAAGCAATTTATTGCTCTGCCAACTTTTTTGGGACGTAGTTTGGGAGACACAAAGGATTAACATTATTTACCCAAATCATTATAAGTATGAAGTTTAGATAGAGAAAATAATCCACTTTACCTTCCTATTTTTTATGATATTTTGTCTAATTCTAGGCATGGGTGGGCCATGAATGGGTTTATAAACATGTGGATAGACATCTTCTACTATCTTGACCATGTTATTGGTGTAGGAATATATGTGTATAAATTGGTAATGATCGTACATTGTATTACTTATGAATTCTATGGATGGGCTCCATAATTCCCTAAGGTATCTATAATAGGTTCCCATAACAACATCTAATAAATATGACATCATATAGAAATTTCCCAAAAGCATGGGATGCTTGTCTTTGTGAATTATTTGCCCTTTGAGGTGGAAGATGATTATCTCTCTCATGGAATATGCAACCTCATGGGTGAGCATCATGTAAATCAAATTCACCTAGTATAAATTTATAAAATGAATACTCAACATATCTTAGAGTTGATTCAATAGAGCTATGTTGATGAAAATCCCCATTATGAACTTGTCTATGGAAATAGGCCCCTTTGGTTTTTTCCCTTTCCATGTAATAGTTTAGCCTAGGAGTAACCATGAGGATAATGCTTTCTCAATTGAGATGTCTATACTAAACTATGGTAATGTATGCTTGTCATAGTGTACATTGAGTATGTTTAGAGATAGGTATCTTTGGAAGACAACTTTTGAAATGCATGCGACCACTGTGTTATTTATAAAGGCATCTTATGATATCATTCTTAAGAATAACAAATCTAGTAAGAGGTCAATGTATCACATCACCTTTAGCTTGGAAATATTAAAATAAAACCTTTAGCATTTGAAATCCGAAAATTCTTTGATAAACAACCTACTAGAAAGTGTCATCTCATCCTCCAATGTGAATATTTCCATCAAATCCACTACATCCCATAGCTTTGAATAGTTAGCACACCTATTATTGAATATGGTGGTGTCAAACACTGTATCTATAAACTTTATGGAGTCCTTGATAGAGTATGATGATGCAAGATTTACTCCACTGAATGTCCTAGATGAATATGTCATTGTAGTATACACTCTATGTTATTTATAGATTCCTTTTAGGTGTTATATATGTTGTATGATCCACTCAACTCTAGCTTAATCATTGTTTTACTCATAGTGATCTTTGAAATAGTAGATAGGTAATTTATCACTATAGGTTAGTAGGAGACATCAAATGCAAGTTTTATTGAAAGTAATGAAGGATTTCAATGGTTGTGTACCACATATATAGGATTTTGCATTGAATACTAGTTCATGTGACATAAATTCCCAATGTTCACCTTACTTTTATATTCCTTTTTAATTCAAACTTTGTTAGTTCAAGTTAGTGGTGGTCTTTAATATATAACATTAGAAGAGACTTTAAATTTATTTTGGACAAGTATGGAAAGGGATAATATTTTTATTTGTAGTAAGGTATTTGGGTTTATGCTAGCGACTAATATTTTACAAAAGTCCTATAACAAAAATCCCACCATTTCACAATATTACCAAAAAAAAGTATTTTGGGAAAAATATATGAGGTAATTATCTCAAAGATTCATTTTCATCAAGAAAAAAATCCAAAGGATATACTTTATAGGGAAAAGTGCTTATGATAAAAGTATTGAAGGGTCTACTTTATAGGATAAAAACCTAAGATAATGTCCTATAGGATATGTCCTAGAGGGAAAATGGTTCAAGACAAAATCCCCAAAGGGTAAAGTGGAAATGAGAAAATTCATAAAGAGTCTCTAAAAAAGGTTAAAGGGAAATTTTAAAAGTATGAAGGGTAGGTTTTGGAGGGAAAAGGGCCATTATCCCAAAGGGTAAGTGCAAAAAGGTTCGAAGGGTGTACCTCATGGAAAAAAATGATTGAAGGGTATAATTTATAGGGTAGAATGCTCTGGGACAAAAGTCTTAAAGGTTATATTTTGGTATGGAAAGGGAAATTTCAAAAATATAAAGGACAATTCAAAAAGGGTGAATGGAAATTCTATTGGGCCAACATCACCACAAAAAAGGTTGAGGGGTAGGTTAATTAGGTAAAGGGATCCAAGACAAAACTCCTAAAGGGTAATTTATAATTTTAAAAAGGTTAAAGGGTAGGTTAATAAGGAAAATTAATTCAATTTGGGGATTCATTTTGGACAAAATGTCTATAGACTAAATTCTGTCAGGCAAAAATTGCAAAAACCCAATTCCATCATGGAATTGTTTCAGATAAAATGTCTACAAGAATCTCCCTGACAAAGATAAGTCCAAGGAAAAAAATATGTAAAGATAAATTATAGAATAAATAAAGTTTACAAAGGCACTAGACAAAACACTCAAAACATAAAACCTAAAAATACAAATTGCATAAGTCCCAAAGTATAAGTTTGAAAATATAAACCCAATAGAACAAAAGAGTTAGTCTTATGAAAACACAATGCCACTACCATATTTTCAAATGTGTAAGTGACCAATAGTATTTTACAAGATTTTTCATAAGAATATAGAAGAGGGGATTGAAATTAATACCATAATATAAAAAAGTGGGTCTCTATTTCTCCTTAAAGAAAAGGGAGATGTTGGGTACAAAAAATGATGACTTATAGGGGGAATTATCCTAAGTATTCAAGAACTTAAAACTCTAGTTTGTAATCACTAAATCATTCATGAAGTGTGTCCAAAAATATACTTAAATTAGAAACAAGAAATATACTCCTAAGTTCAGTCACACAAGATACTTGCATTCTAATTTCTTTGATATGTGTGTGTCAAACATGTAATTTATTTAATAATTATTGTGATGAGTTTTTCCAAGGATTGATGAGAATATAGGTTTTGTTACACTATCTATTAAAGATTAAAAAATAAGAGAATCTTAGGCATTGCCTTGCTACTATCTAGGCATCCATAGCCCCATCAAATAAACCTATGCTTATAAAACCTATTCATGTTACTATCAGTGCTTGCACACATACAATCATACACGGCTAAAAATTCTAAATAGATATTGATGTAGTAAATTCATAGGCCTCAGACAAAGGTTGGTTATTTTAGAGTAAATATTATACACTCTTATTCATGAGATTATGGCTTGGGATAGTGAAGTATTTGTGGTAGCTATAACACACACATAAGCATCAATTTTGATCATCAGGGAAGTATTTGAGTATTTTGTTTCCAATTTTTATGAAATTAATTATTACTTTTTTGTTTTACATTTCAATAATATTTATTTTTCAATAGCTATGAATAGATTCTTGTCTATCTTGATTGATGTACTGATTTGTAGATGTGCAATAGCTATTTACATATTGGTAAATATATTTACTATGATGATTAAGTTAAAATTGATTCATATTTTTGAATGTATACTAGTGATTTATTTGATGTAGTTTTTTATGTGTGTACTATAGCATCTCCTAGGAGAACCCTTGAAGTTACTACAAGAGTCTTCAATGTATCATTTAGAAGATACCTTGAAGGGTATTATAGTACCTTCAAGTCAACCTTGAAGGCATTTTTAAAATCTTAAATAGCATCAGGGTTCTTGTCAAATAAAAAAATGCCATGCTTATATCAAATCCCTTTCAAAGACCTTTATAATCAACATGGAAGGTATTTTAAGGCCCTTCAAGGTATCTCCCAAGAGATACCTTGAAATAAAATTTCAATCATGTGCATTAATAAATTTAATCCATAAAATACACAATACCAAGATTTATTATTCTAACTGTAAAGGCTAAGCATCAATTTGATTATAACTATGATCATATAGATAAAATAAAGTTTCAACAAACAAGACAAAAATTTAAATTGAGTCCCCATTTTTTGAAGAAGAATATCAGGATGTTGGGTACAATAATATCTACTAGGATAACCCTTGAGGATACTACAAGACCTTTCAAGGTATCTCGTAAAAGATAGCTTAAATGTAATTTTAGTACCTTCAAGGATACCTTAAATGCATCTCTTAATAGATTCATTTCAAATATTCATGAAGGTATCCTTAAAGGTATTATAAGGGCACCCAAGGTATCTATATCTACTATAAGAACCCTTGAAAGTACTAAAAGACATGTGAATGTTCTTTTAAAAGATACCTTAAAAGACATTATAGTAACTTCAAATCTACCTTGAAGGTATATCCTAAGAGAAACCTTTCAAACCTGTATAAAGGTAGTCTAGAAGATACTAAAATTCCCTTCAAGGTATCTCTATCTACCTTGAAGTTATCTCTTAAGAGATACCTTTCAAGTATGCATAAAGGTATCCTTGAAGTTATTACAAGGCCATCCAATATATGTCTATCTACAAAAATAACCCTTCAACGTATCATAAAGACCTTGTTGATGACTAAATATCTTACCCTTCATGAATAATTTCCTATGGGAAGGTTTACAGGTGTGGGAACAAATTGTGGTTTATATGGCACCTATAGTGATTTTATAAGTTAGCTCTTTGAGTTGGATTAGGGTAAAAGGGGAGAAAATAAATGAATATAAAACTTAAAACAAAACTAACTAACATGATGTATCGACATATTTGAAGTATTAACCTAGAATTACATAAAATTGATTTAATCTTCAAACATCATACAATATGAAAGAAGGCTATGCATTAATTAATGTCTATAATGTAAACAAGAATCAATACTATAGAACCAGAGAATCAAAATAACAAACAAAAATAAATTCTCACTTGGTTTGACATAGAATACCACATCCTCTTCACTAATGGGTATAAAACACCATAGAAAATGCCAAAGGCACAATATACAGTACAATCCTTACCATGAGGATCACTTTATTAGGTCATCAAATGAAAAATTATAACTATTTGTACTCCTATTCTAAAATTAGACTATTATAAATGGCTACTCTTTGATAATATAAAAAATTTATTCATCTACCTACACCTTACAAAATAAAAGAGACATGATTATATACGTGAAATGGCTTCTTGAGAGTAAAACACCTAGAATTATCCCATCTATATTAAATGTATAAGTGTTTATTATTTTGGGAAAATTATCCCAAACAATTTTCCTAAAGGGTCATTTTTTGGGAAAGTATACGATTACAAAGTATTTAAGACCTAACTATTTTTGAGATTTTTTCTAAGGAAAAATATAATTAAAATACCTTTCAATTAAATTATCTAAATAATTTTCCCACAGACCTAAAGTCTCTCAGATATTTTGTTTGTAGAAAAAACACAAAGGCTCATTCTCTTAAACATTTTCTCTAAAAAAATGGCCAAAACAATAGACTATAGAAAAAATTATTGAAGATAAAGACATTTATTTTAGATAAAGTGGTCAAAAAAAAATCTTTATGAAATAGTTCTAAGATAAATGTTTGATGCTAAAGATCTGATAGAGTTATTTGTTTTAAGGAAATTAATCTAGCAGGGTAAATGACAGGTACACAAGTGTCAAGTTCAAGCCATGGTACATAGTAATTTAAGTTAAAACAATATTAGGACATTTGTGTAAGTGTAAAATTCAATAAAAAAAGTGATCATTATATTTTAAATATTTTGGGAAGATGGTGTTGTTCATTCACAAGGAATAGAGAGGGGAGTTTCAAATAGACTAGTTGTTCAATGCACCCCTTCCTATCTTAGAATTATTCATCTAAGGAATCTAGAGATGCCTTGAATTTTTATGATACCTTGTTATATCTCAAAAATTCATTCCCCTTCATCATCACCTACTTTTTGTTAGCCAACCCCACTTCTTGAAGTGTCTTATCTATCACACTATAAAAGTGCCTAAAAAGGTACTGTGAATCTTGAACCTTTAGGGACATGAAGGTGAAAACCTTTTTTTATAGATTCCTCACTTATGAGATCAACCGCTATGAATCCATGATGAACACAAGAATTGGATTTAATTTTAAGGCATCATTTTTTATCCTCTCTCAATAAGACATGCAAAATTATTAAACCATGAGGAGGATACCAATAGTCTGGGAGTGAGAAATAAGGTCATTCTTTAGTTTCTATATTTTTTGGTCTTTAGTTGATGATTCCTACTACATCTAGTGCTAAAATTGTAGCTACATGCTTATAGCATCAAATATATGCTTATGGGTGTGCATGAGATCCACTTGTTTCTCTTATATCTTATTCTTTGTGGCCTACTTCTCCTTCTTCAGGATATCTATCTTGATCTCTAGTTTAGGTACATGAATTTGTAGTTGGGCCATTTGTTTCACTTCTAACTAGAATCTTTCATTAGTAATATGTCTCTATAATTCAAACCCCATTTGAGTGAAATTCATATCTTTATCCTTGGATTCTATGTTGAGGTGGTTGATAGTACCTTTCACCCTTGTGAGTTCCATATTTATCTTTTCTTATTAGTGGCCCACCTTGATATAGTCCATAGTGATAGACTTCTATGTTTCCTCCATTAATTTTACCATGTCTATAGGTCTATCTTAGCTGAAGGTTGATGATGTGTATCAAGTAGTCCCCTGGCTCAAACTATCATTGTGGCTTGGTTTAGTCATAGACAATGTAAAATTTAGTAACTTGAGTGTGGCTAATTACACCCAATCCATAGGTCCATATTGCTTGCTCTCATGACCCTAATAGGCATGTTTTCACTGATTCCTAGTCATTCATAGCCTCTTAGATTGAACCCTTGCAAACTCAATTTCTCTCTCTATGCTTAATCTATCCCCCTGGGTCCCATCAACCGTGGACAATAGTGCCCAAACTTGGACTACAACACTAAAACCTAGGGTGTCCTATTTTTGGTATTATTGTCTATGTTTATTTTAGCCTCTAATGGTCATATTATTATAAATCCTTATCCTAATTCAAGTTGGCCTAATGCAAATTAATTTAAACTATGATCATTAAATACACTTTAAAAGACTATTCAAAGTCCATTTATAAGGGTTGGCACTCATTTACAAGAGAGAATCAAGAATAAAAGCAAGACTACTCAAACACTTTTCCTTATTCTCTGCATATAACCATCCAATAACATTTCAATCTTCTTCAACCAAGCACTTCAATGGAGAAGTACATATAGCTTGATCCCTCCTTGGAGTATTGGTATGTAGGCAACGTGCCCACACATAGGATGTGAAGTGCATCCAAAGTATTCTTTACACACTAACCCCACCTCTCTTTTCTCCAAATTTTACATTCAATTTAAATCACAATGATGACCTAGGGTATTGAAAACTAAATTAGATAAACATCGAGCTCTATGGACTTTTAAGATTTGATATTTCATAAGTAGGGTCACGTAGACCTAACACACAAAACCTAAAAACCTTAGATCACTAGAATAATAGTGATGAGATAGGACTAAAGTTATAAAACATAGGGTGTCCCACTTTTGGTGCTACTATCCAATCAAGAAACAAACTCTAGATTATTATTTTTGATAGTCTTCTAAGCTTGCACATAGATTTCTATACCCTATCTCAGTCACAAAAACATAGAATCAAAAAAGTTTAATTTTCTCTCTCTCACTACTATTTTCAGAAAATCCCTAACTATAATCAAATTTCATAAATTAGTAGCCTAATTATTGTACATTATTTACTAATTTTATCTACTCAGAGACATTTATTATTTAGGAATTAAACATCTAATTTCCCAAAAATATTAAATCACTTGAACCTAACATACTTTTAGTTTCACATAAAAACACTAAAAAACCTAAGGTAAATTACTATATAAAATTTTCCATTAATTTTTGAAATTTTTCTTAAAGATATCATAAATTATTCTCAAATTTTAAAATTTTGTAGTAAATTTCAAAATAAATTTATTTGAAATCCTAGTTTAATACACTAGGTCCCACTAATTTCCTAGCATTAATCCAATGATTTCCTAATTTTTTGATTGCATATATAAATAAAAAATTTCTCTCAAATTTTAAAATTTTATAGTAAAATTTAAATAAATTTATTTCAAACCCTAGTTGCATCAACTAGCTCCCTATAATTTTCTAGTAATTTTCCAATCATTTTGTAAATTTTTAGTTGCATATTAAAATTATAAAATCACTTCAAAATTTCAAAAATCTATACTAATTTTTAAAAAAGAAAAATCTCAAACCGTAGCTACATCTACTATGTCCCATTAAATTAAACACTTTCCCAAAAAAATTTGAACTTTTTCTTCAATACTTAACTCAAAAATTCAATTTCAATTTCAAAAATTGATAGTATTTTGCAAAAATATTTTTGAAAAATCCCTATTTGCATATACTAGCTCTTATTTTGCTTCTTGAGGTATCTCCTTACATGTTTGCATATTTCATATCCCTTTCATTCATGTTCTAGTTAACTATTATTAGGATTTTGCTCTTCTTATATTTAGTATTTTCCTTTTCTAGCACTTGGCCTATAATAAATTATTGCAAAAAATTCAAACACTTCTCAAATTGTTTTCCTAATTTAACAATGACCCAATACCTTGGATTTGATGAAACTAATAAGAGATAAATTTAGTAACTCTTAACCAAATACCTCGACATGCAAGATGACATGTTTAAAATATTACAAGAAGAACAACATAAAAAAAACAATGGTCAATATTTTAATACCATAGAGTAACCAGTTGAAAATGTCACTACAGGGGAAATTATCTCTCAACAACCCCCTATAGTATCCCAACCTACCTCTATGGCACTAGTTACACCTAGTACATCCCTATCTCTTGATCTAGCAGCCCTAGTGTAAGAAATAAGATCTCTTCAATCCAAGGTGCTATATCTTGAGTAAGGTACCACTAGACCTATGCAGGATTTAGATTCTTTTTCTATTTTACATACACCATTGTCATGTCACATTGATTCTACACCGTTGACACAATGTTTTATTAAACCTAAGCTTACTCTTTATGATTGCAAGTGTGATCTAGAGACAAATTTATAAGCTTTTCAAGCAACATTCTTGGATTATGTGTCAAATGACTAGTTACTTACCAAGATATTCCTATGGAGCCTAAATAATTATGATTTTCAATGGTTCTATAATTTACTAAATCAAATGGTCAATGCATTCTATCCTTTAGCCGACATGTTCCTAGCACACTTTAGTATCAAAATTGGTGATAAGGTCTCTTACACACAAATTACACAATAGAAATAGAAATCAAATGAGAATCTCATAGACTATGTGATTCGATATATGACCATCATGGATAAGATGACTAGCTCCATGGTAGATCATGAGTTATAGGATCTCTTCAAATAGAACCTTCTACCAACATTCCATGAATATATTATGTTCAAAATATTCTCTTCCTCTACTAAATTATGTCATACATTAGAGGAAAGAGAAGTAAAACTCATTTCAATGGGCAAACTCAAGTATGAAAGCATCCAAAACACAAAAAACAAGAGTAATAGGAAAGTCTCATAAAAGGTCAAAGTTAATGATAACAATAATCAAAATCAACCAACAATAAATATAGCATTAGATCCCCCTCAATGTGTACTTTTATCAGCACCTCCTCAACATGCATTTACCAATCTAAAAGTTTTTCTATCTAGAGTTTTACAATAGTTATTGGAATGTAACATCATCACTCTCCCTCCTATTCAAGAATTTAAACTAGTAAAAACTCTTCCATTGGGATATGATTAGCATGCATTTTGTGATTTTCATAGGGCACCGGGCTATACTACAATTAGATGATTCAGTTTGAGATATAAGATACAAGACTTGATAGATGACAACCTACTTGATTTTCATACTCTAGTTGAGCCTCCATAGGCTAAGATAACATAGGATAATGCTTTGAAAATATTCTCAAATCCATTTCCATATAATTTTAAAAAAGTAAAAGGGGACACATTAGGTTTTCACCACACATACCATGCACATACTCCACTAATTACATACTAGGCACCTTTAATTAAGTCACATCCTTTTAGTAATATGATAGGTGTGTATGAGTTTAGGGTTACAACTAGACCTTTGATATAGTTCTCAAATCAAGATATTATTGAGGATAATTCATATTATAATGCACTCTTTCTCAAATCACATATTCATAATCAACCCATTCACAGTGTTCTCATCGATAATGGTTCCAATGTCAACATGTGCTTTATTACATTATCATGTTATTTGGGATATTTAGACCAAGATATTACTTCAATAGATACAATTATCAATGTATTTAGTTATAATATATGGATTTCATTGGGTAAGATTTTACTTCCTTTACACATTGGTCCAACACATGTGACCACACATTTCACCATAGTTCCTAGTGTAGTACCTTTTGATATGTTACTTGGTCACCCATGGATTCAAAAAAATTGAGTAGTACCATATAAATTTAATATATTCATGAAATTAATTCATGCTAATCAATTTATTAAAATTCATGGAGTTCCATATGACTTACCACTCCCCACTTTAGAGCTATCTCCTTTGCAGTCACTAGTTATAGTTTCTCCACTAGTTTCAATTTCCCCACTAATTACAATTATTCCTTCGATACAAATTCAAAGAAAATTGAGGCACCCATCAATAATACAGAGAGTTTATACACATCCATAGCTTTAGGATTATAGACAACTTCTAGCTGCATTATTCACAACTAGAGCAGTAACATCGAGATCTCATGATTTTAAACATAAAACACACTTTTAGAGAACTCCTTCTCTTACTTCTTAGATGGGTCCCAAATATTCCCTTAGTTGAATCTAATTCTTATAGTTATATAGTAATCCCACATTCAATTTCTACTTTATAGATATTCGAATAGTTACAATGCACACAACTTTAAGAGTCATAGTATCAACCTTTCCATCATGCTTCATGATCATTCACAATACCTTTGTTTGATATAAGACACCATGACAGGGAGTCTCATCTGAAACTCATCAATTTATATCATTTATTCTTAGCCTTTATTATACATAACTTATCTCAAAAATATATAAAAAAATACAAAAAAATTCCAAAAACATTAAAATAATTTCAAAACACAAAAACATTTTTATTGTATGCATCATCCAGGATTTACATTGCTACAACTATGTTAGGACTTATATTTTATATTTCATTCTATTCTATGTTGATTTATCTACATTACCATGATTCAATTGATCTTATTTGAGTGTGCATAGTGACATCCATCTCTTTGATTGCTTCACTCTACCCATTTGAAGTGGCATCCTACATCTACATTTAATACATAGTTTGATATACATACCCATTGGAGGCATATTATACATGACTATAACATCCAAGTTATATCATTCACACACTACAAACTCCAAGTTATCATGCTGATGTACATTACTTACTAGATTCATAGATTACTATATCAACATTTCACTAGTATCTAACACTTGTGTATTTCTTAGCATACACATGGTCTTATTATAAACATGTCTTGCATAATTTCACTCTTGATTTGATTAGTTAGATGTGATTCTATCTTTCCAGTTAGTACATGCTTTCTCTTCTTACTTAGTGTAGCTTGTTAGATTGCATTGCTAGTTCCTTCTTATCTCTTGTATGTGCCTTAGGACATTTGCCAATGTCTTAATCTTTTATTCATGTGTGTGCCTTAGGACATTTTCCAATGTCCTTTACCTATACTCCCTTATCTGATTGTGGCTTCCACACCAACTTTATTATTTTAATTATATGTGTATGTGGTATTTGAACATACCTTATATGTTTACTTTCTAGTTTGATTGAAATGTGCCCATGTCCCTTGATTGTTTGGCCCCTTGGACACTCTTGTATTCTTCTTGATTTGTAGATTATTGCCTAATTACTATTCTTATTTGAAATGCCATGATCCATATAATGCATTTCATTGCTTTATTAGATGCCATGATGGGCATCATGTTCCATCCTTCCTTGCTAACAACTAACAACTAACACTTTTAATTCTAGTTTAGTACATTGTATATGTTATTACATTGTTATATCTATCTAGGCATACCCCTATTGATCTAATAATATCTCAATACAAACCATGCTATATCTTGAGATATCTTTTTGATTATCATTTCTATATCATGTATATTTCTAGATTAACACACTTTTAGGGATATTTCTTATGATGGTAATCATTACAATGTTTTCATTCCTACCCTGAAAAGAGGGGGAAACAAATAAGGGTTTTATCACAAAGATGAAAGCTCCTAATAGATAAAAAGGTAGTTTTCAAAACACTCAAAACAGAATCAAGGTTGACAACAAAGAATCTAGAATAATTACTAGATTTAGCCCTAGATAATAGTGCCATAGATGGACTACAGTGCCAGATAGTATGGTGTCCTATTGTTAGCACTCTTATATAGATAGTATAAAAATTAATTTTTCTAGAGACAGACAAGAAAAGTGAGCTCAATTATAGGTTTGTCAACTTAGTACAATCCAGATTTACCATGTTTCAATATAGTTTTTTCTTCCAAAGAATCTAGATATAGGGGGCATCATGCATGGAATGATGGATCTCACTTCCAATTTCAGACTAGGTAGTTGATATAACTTCTAGATCATAATCCATGTTCTAGACACGAATGATTTGGGGCAATATGTGTGTCACATTGATCCTCCCCTTTTTTTTGATCTCATTTTTTTATCAAACATTTCTCAGTAGTTGTATGCCTTACTCCATCTAGACATGGTTGGCATCCTTTTTAAAGTTTGGATTTCACAGAGGCTTATCTTATTTAGTACCCAAGTTCTCAAGTTGGCTTCCACATAAGCCTAATATCCATCTTTTGAAATGCCCAAGAGTGGCCTAGTTTTTAGCATATATTTAGCTTTCAATGGCAACAATTTTAGATCACAATACATTCATGGGACTCAAGATCCATATCATATGAAATCTATCTCATAATGGTATTACTTCATAGCTTTAATTTATAGGCCAATTATGGAGCCAAAGGACTAGCTAGCCTTTGTATTCTTGAGCCACCTATTTAGAGGGATTGGATACATAGTAAAAACTTTGATTGAAACACACATGATTCATTAACTTCACTCAGTTGGTGACAATGGAACCAAAGGTCTTACCTTTTCATTATTGATACACTTATAGTCAATTGAGCACTCAACTGTATTCAAGATATTACTTTTGATATAACACACACCCAACACAATCTAACATCACAATAGGTTTTGTGTTGGTCTGTGTACTTGGTGAGGTGTATTTGTTCCTTTATCTTCCTCTCTCTATCGTACCTAGCTTTTATAAATTATTATATAGATATAATGTACATAGTAAGGATTTATCTAATCCATGTTTTTCATTGAATATTCACACTTCACACCATTCTCTCTCTACACACATCCAACATCACATAGTTTCATGAGCTTCACCTTTACATGTATGTTTAGGTATGCTTTCTATTTTTCCTTTATCCTAGTATTTTGCTTTGCTACATCACTATAATAAATGGGTGAGTGGAAATGTATTCATATAAAATGCAAAATTTTATAACATGATTGTGGTGAATGATACCTATTCCATAGGTCCATCTTGTTTTCTCTGATAACCCTCATAGGCATGTTTTCACTTATTCCTAGTCATTGATAGCCTCTCAAACTAAACCTTTATAAACCCAAATTGCTATTTTCATGTTCAATCTATCACCCCAAGTCTTATTAGCCATTGAAAATAGTGCTCAAACTTGGTCTACAACATTGAAACCTAGGGTGTATTATTTTTGGTGTTATTGTCCAAGTGCATTTTAGCCTCTAATAGTCATATTCTTCCAAATACTTATCCTAATTCATGTCAACCTAATGCAAATTCATTTGACCCATGATCATTAAATCCCCTATAAAAGGCCATTTAAAGTCTATTTAAAAGGGTTAACACTCATTTACAAGAGAAAATGAAGAATACAAGCAAGACTATTCAAGCACTTTCACTATTCTCTACATACAACCATCAAATAGAATTTCAAGATTATTCAAACCTTTACACAAGTCCTTAGTCATTATAAGTACACCTAGTTTTGCATTTAGTTTAATTTTTATCACACTATTACATAAAGTACTTCAATAAGAGAACTACATATAGCTTGATCCCTCCTTGGAGTATTGGTATATAGGTATCATGCCCACACATGTGGTGTGAAGTGAGTCCATTTTATTCTTTACACATTAACCCCTCCTCTCCTTTCTTAAAATTATACATTCAATTTTATTCATAAATATGACCTAGGGTATTTAAGACTAAACCAATTACACAATGAGCTCTATAGGCTTTCAACATTTGATATTTCATAGGTAGGGTCACACAGACCTAATGCACAAAAAATCAAAAAGCTTAGATCACTAGGAAAATAGTGCAAAGATAAGACTAAAATGATACGATCTATGGTGTCCCACTTTTAGTGCTTTTATCCAATCAAGAAATAAACTCTAGATTCTTATTTGTGATAGTATCTCAAGCTTGCAAACATATTTCTAGACTTTGTCTTAGTTGGAACAATATAGAATCAGATAAATTTAATTTTCTCTCTCACTACTATTTTTAGAAAATCCCTAACTACAATCAAATTTCAAAAATTAGTAACCTTATTATTGTACATTATTTATTTATTTTATCTACTCAAACCCATTTATTATTTAAAAATTAAACATCTAATTTCCCAAAAATAATAAATCACTTGACTACTTGGGGTGCCATGTGTTAAATCCTT
Source organism: Torreya grandis (assembly GCA_037957365.1). Lineage (NCBI taxonomy): Eukaryota > Viridiplantae > Streptophyta > Pinopsida > Cupressales > Taxaceae > Torreya > Torreya grandis. The sequence continues at coordinate 943,991 of JARHVA010002327.1, forward strand.
ATAAATTGATATGTTGGGTCAAAGAATTATCACATATGAGGCACCACTAGGTCATTAACCATATTTCATCTTATTTTATCTATCTAAACCTCCTAAGATTTTCTTATAGTTTCTAACTACTAATGTAACTACTCTAGTGATTGAATATATCCCCCCAATAAGGGAAATTCCTAGGGTAGATTGAAAGGAATGGTCACTTGCTACTATAAAGTAGCAGATGTTATTCCCTTGAAGATGAGTAGGTGAAGGGTTACAGTAGAAGGAAAGAAAAGAGGGAGGTCATGGATAAGAGTGGTGGGTAATTATTCCATTATGGGTGTTGATGTAGTGGATGAGGCTGGGGGAGTGAGAAAAAGTGAAAGGGAGGTCACTGACTAGGTAGTGGAGAGTGGTGCAAGCTTAGTGGAAATTATAGAAGATGAAAGTGGATTGAAGAATTTAGAAAAAGTGGAGAGAAAGGGGTGAGAAAAGTAGACCTTTTACAAGGGCTCTACTAGAGGACTAGAAGTTTGTGCCTTAACACTAGATTCAGGTGGATCTACCTTAGGTTGGATTCAAGTTTTATAATGAAGTTGTTAGGTAGTTAGGTGTGGATACAAAGGAGGCATTTATATTGTAGGCCTATATATTATGGAAGCTTCTTCCTCATTTATTATGAAGGGGTATCCTTCTCTTCTTCATGGATACCTTGAAGGCATCTTCTAAGAAATACATTTCAAACATGTATAAAGGTACCATTGAATGTATTACAAGGCCCTCCAAGGTATATTGTAACAAATATTTTGAAAGACAATTCTAATTATGTGCATTTTCAATTTATCTACTAAGATACCCATTGATGGTACTAAAAATACATGTTGGAAAGTATCTCTTATGAGATACCTTATACCTTAAAAACATGCATTAAGGTACACTAAAAGGTACTAGAAGGCCATTCAATGTATTTACTCAAAGATACAATTCCAATGTGTGCATTTAAAGGAATGTTAGTATATTTTCTTTGAAAATCTCTAGAACATGAAAATTATAGGTATAGATTGTAAAAAAAGAAGTGGAAAAGAATCAAAATAACATGAATAAATTTACATAATATTCAATTTTATACATAAAAGAAAATATAAAGATAAACTAACATGGAATTAAGAATTCTAGATCATAAACAACATAATACAATATAGAACAAGCTAAAATAAAAAAGAGTAAACACAGTGCACTATGCATAGGTAAAAGAATATTATGAAAACAATAACATATATAGTCTATTAGTTTTATCACACATCAAAACAATAGTACATAACATTAGAGCACTATATATAACTTTTTACATGGCTATGTCTCTTTACATTACAACTTTTTGACATACAAAAAGGAAAGAGTCTCGGCATTCTTTTATCTATCATTTATCTAACAAGGCCAAAGACATCAAAAAGATCATATAGATGACAAAACGATAACTTGCACACATGTCCCTACTCCACATTCAACATTTTTATGGAATTAAATTATTGTTTCATCATAAGACAAAATATGAACTCTGATCTTCACTAAAGCTAAAAGATATTAGCCTTTCAAAAAAGTTTCATTAATTACTCCAGGTGTTGTTTACCAGTTTAAACCCCTGGCAGACTACTTAGCCACCCTTTTGGATTTTCACTAAGTCGCATACTTCACTAATACCCTTTGTTATTTTCCATATACTAGCATAGCTAGGTGGCCACCTAGGTTAGGAGTATTCAACCAACCTAGCCATGATCTAAATGCTTATGACTATGTTACATAAATAAATTATTTTTCTTAAATTGTAAAAGTTGAACTATGCATTTACCAAATGTGGAGGTCATGCCAAATTTTGGCAAGGTGGTTGTGTAGGTTTTGGATTTCCAAACTATACCGTTATATCTAGCTTTTTCTTCTAAAAAGTTATTTGGAGCTCTTATAGAAGAATTAACTTAGGTTCATCTATGATATATGCAATAGCTAGTTCAACCTATGAGAGTTCATACTTGAGCATTTTTGAATTATCAAGTACTTCCTATACCATGATAATCAAAAAATGCTATGGAATATGAATAACCATCATATTGTGCATGTTTACTTCTTTTATGATGATAAGGAAGTCTTTTGAATTTGATAGCTTAAGCTAGATATCTGACACAATATCATCCAACCTGTCATAGCCCTTTGGGCTTGAATAAGCATAAATGTGTTGTGAATTGTATCATTATAATAGACCTATATATTGTTCATTATGGTATCTTTGGTGTCTAAAAAATATTAAAATGCATCATTCAATGTTCCTTAGTAGCCATTAAATCATTCAATATAACTTTAGCTTTATCCACCATAATGAACTTTGGTTTAGCAAAATCCAAGGATTTATCAAGGTGATGAATCTAATCAAGCATTCCTTACACCATATACGTAGCCTAATGTTAAACATTATCTAGGACTTATACATATTCCTTTATAAGTTTGTAAAGGTCTTCCATCTTAGTGTAGATAGCCTACCCTTGGGTGCAAAATTTATGTGTGCTCACCTAATCCTTTATTAGCTGAGTCAATAATGCATTGATTTTCTTGTCCTTATACATTATTGGATCACCAAGTACTTGCACAACCAGAGTAGGACAAGAGGCATTGATGAGTTGCCTAGCTTCAATAATTTGATTTTCTACTTCTGCTTTCTCCTTACATAGCCAAAAAAAATATGTTTCAAGTTTGAAGCCTTTTGTGTAATGGATTTTTAGAATGCATCTAATCCTTCAATTTACTTCAATAATGGTAGTTGTGAAACATCCAAAGACATATTAATGGAAGTGTAATTAAGTGTAGTGGATCTCATTTAGATTATGGTAGGAAATGGTGTAAATTGATGAGCATTGATGAGCTTCCTAGGCTCAATAATTTGATTTTTTACTTCTACTTTCTCCTCACATAGCTAAAAAATAATATGTTTCAATTCTGAAGCCTTTGTACATTGGATTTTTGGAATGCATCTACTCCTTCAATTTTGTTACATAACGTTAGTCGTGAAACATTTAAAGACAACTCCATGGAAGTAGAGGTAAGTGCATTGGATCTCATTCAAATTATGGTAGGAAATGGTGTAAATTGAGATAACAAAATCAAGAAAGTGTTACGATGATATGATGAAGTAGGGACATCCCATAACCATTGGGTAGAGAGGAGATACTTTTATAGTAAAGTCTCCTCTAGTGAATTTAACTGGGTTACATCCTTATAAGAAACTTCTTCCTTAGTAGCTTATGCCTCTACCTTTTCTTGGACATCTTCATACTTGTCTACTACCTCTTGGTGATCTCTTCTCTTCCTTTTGGCTTCTTCTTCCTTGGCTTTATTTCTTCTGGCATGAGATTCTTTAGCATTATTTTTCCTAACCTTAGCTTCTTCAAAATTATTTTATTGTTCTTCCTCCTCGATGTGTTGTTTGTCTTTTTCCTATTGTGCATGTTAGGATTTTGGCACATCTACTTGTTCTATGTTATCTTTCTTCTCTTTCTTCTTTTATTTTTTTCTCTTTTAACTCTCTTCATTATTCATAGCCTCCTATTGATGATCCTTGATATATTTCATAGCATCTATTTATTTTATTGGATCTAACACAGTGGCATCTGGGTATCCCTCCATTATATATACATCATCTATTTCCATTTCAGATTATGAGTGCTCTGATAGATTTGGATTTGATAATCACACCTCTATGTATGAAAATATTTCTTGACTCGATCAAAGGGACAAGTATATCCTTTTGTCTTCTCATGCCCCTAAACTTCACTTGATGGGCATTACTTGGTATGGTTGGCTATCTGAAGGATACCATACATTATAGTATGGTGGTTGAAGTACTTTCTCAATGATGACTACATTGTTTATAAATCAATGGACATATCAGGATCCCTTCTTCTAGTAGGTATACAAACTATGTAGATGATGAACCAACTTATAGATATTTTTAGATAATTTATTATGTAATTTTATGTTAATTATCTTATTGGCCTATAATATCCATAATGAAAGAGGGAGGGGGTTATATAATATCAACCAAATGGTCACTACTTTATTTCATACTTAGAAAGTGTACACTAGTTTTTAGAAAAAGAAATCCTTCTCCTCCTCCTTATTGTAGACATTTTGACCAATATCTTAGATAATGAATTAAACAACTTCATGTTCATCAACCCCAAATATTTCAATATTTTACTCCCAATTTATCATTGGCACATATGATTTACCAAACAAAGACTTGATTATCCTTGATCTCTTTCTAGTTGGTGGTGTTGAGGTTCTCTATGTAAGTCCCTTCTATTTGCATTTTTATTTATATGGGGGAGCTATGGATTATTGTGGTGAGGCTTGAGGTTACATATCTAGATAAAATTCTTATTACTCTTGCAAATATTGTTGTGCACCTAGAGGGATGGTTAAAATAAGCTTCAATAATGTCATGACTAGGGATCTCTACCTAGATACTTTGGCTTGTGCTTTAACCATTATGATGAAAAAAGGCATTGGAGTCATACTTGGCATGGCCAACTCATTCACCTTGATCTGAATACCATTTTACAACATTGTTACTAATGCATGCTACCCCAAATACTACATGAGATCCTATAGAATTTAAGGGTGTGACCTAATCAAAGCTAGAGTATCGAGCTACCATGTGTTATATCACCACAAATGTTCATAATATTACCCTATCTTATTCAAAGTGATACCTTCAAGGGTATTATCAACATAAAAGTCCATGGTAACATTAAATTAGTCTAGAAGGGATTTCCATTGGGTGAAGCATAACAAGAAAATGAGAAACTAATATTGGAAATTTTTAGAGCTACCTAAAGTTACCTTTTCGATATTAGTGGTAATATTAGATGCAAGAAACTCAAGTGAGTTAATGTTCTCATTCTAGTGTATCATGTGATATATAATGTCAAATACTCCTTTTATTTCCTATTTGGTCTACTTCATTGTCTGTTGAAACCTCTTTGTAATATACTCTACCAGAATGTGCATTGTAATGTCCTCAATAGAGTCAATTGGGTTTCTTCTACCTACCCTAGTGGGAAAATTTTCTTGAACAAATTAATCAATTGGTAGTGCAGTGAATTTTTATGGTAATAACAATTTGTCATAATTTGAGAGGCTTGTGGCTCTCACCATGGTATGTTCATTGATCTAAACGGTGATATCTATAGAAAAATGAATAGCCCCTTGGTTTTATTTACTTAATAAGGTATGTATGACCTCATCCAATTTCATGAATGTAGGTGACTTGATTATGCTCTCTACATCAAAACCCTAAAGTGGATGTTGATGTGTAAGATCTCCTACATATGCACCTGGTTGTGTTGATAGGGAAAGAGAGTAACTTTAGTTGTTTCCATAAAGCTGAAGGGATTTAGGTCATTGAAATAGGTTTGTTGAAGACCTATCCCAATCCTCATTTCCACTTTCTCTACATTAGTGAGTAGGATCAATAACTTGATCCTTTCCATGACTAAATCTATAATATACACTATTTGATTACTTTGTTCTACTAAAATTTAGGTATCAATTTTTATGCACAGGAGTATACCAAGAGTAGATAGTAGAATACTCTTAGTTTCCAAAGTATGTAATGTTTTAAAGTTGTTTTTCCACTTCATTTTAAGGTTTTTGGCATCCAACTTACTCTTTATAACCTCTTTAAATGCACTAACTATCTTCACATGAGTGCTCTTCCTCATCTTTAATATTTTGGCTTTAGTGGTGACATTTTTTGTCTCCCAAATCTTGAAATTACCCCATAGTGTGTGTTTGATGTGACCCTATGTCACCTCATGAAAAAACTTTGTTTAATGAATCTACCTATCACATCCCAACTCGATCTTCCTTGAACAAGATGCAATATTTTGAAATGTCATGTCATTAATAGTCTTGTATGAATTTTAGTAGTCCTTTTCCCATACATGTATTATCACCATTGCTTTCCTAGACTTCATTCAAGATTTATGTACTTTTTAAACCAAAATTTTCCTTAATCTCCTTTCTTCAACAAATTAAAAACATTGATATTTTAAATTTTAGAATAACTTATTAAATGCATTTAATAAGATGTATTATGCATACCCTTACGAGCCTCTTAGACTCTACAAGCATGTAACAATAAATGTAATGAGAGTCCTTAGCCAAAGACTAAGAAATCTAGTAGCTTAAGAATGACCTCACTACCCACTCTCATAAAGTAGGTATCCGCCCCATGATTAGATGATTGTGTGTATCCTATTGGGAGAGAATAAAGAATATAGTTACAAACTTGAATCTAACACGTAGGCTCATCATGGACTCATAGTGATTAAGCACACAAGTGAGCATAGATGTAAAATTGAAGTCTCAGTCCCTTTCTTTGATGACATTTTTCATCATTGTACTCCTCAATAAAGAAGGGAGTTATTACTTAAATAAAAGGTGTGCTATTAGCTGAGGGAAGTGGGTCCTATTTTTAATAAGAATTTTAAAGGTAGTTCAGAGGGAGACACATGTTAGCACAATTATTTTTACATATCCATAAGATTTCATACATTAATTCAATCTATTAGTCTCTAGGTAAATAGGATGGAGACACTTGGGATAATCATGGAGAGTCACTCACATAGAGAACTTGAAATATTTATCAAGTGTTGAAATGTTGTAGGTTCATGGGTGTATGTGACATGCCCCTGATTGTTTAAAAATGAAGTCTTAATCTTAATGTTGTAAGTAATATTTAAGGTATTACAAGTCCCTTCAAGTTATCACCCAATATTAGCATAAAACCTTCAAGGGTACCCATATGCATGTTTTGAATGTATATCCTATGAGATATCTTCAAAATTTTGGGTGCATAATAGAGGTTCAAATCAAACACAAGATCCCAAACTATAAGAAGCTAATCATTTTCCATAATTTTACACAAAACCCCCATTACTCAATATCATTTTATATTAGAATAAAATACATGGTTGACTATTGAATAAATTAGTATTTTTCTCTACACATCTATTACACTTTGATTAATGTTTGAAATATTATCTCTTAGGAGATACCTTCAAATTAGGATGAAACAAGAATTGAAGTATGCAGTATATGATATTAAAAGCTATTATTATTTTTTGTATTGATATTAAAATAATCTAAGTTTACTTTTGCATATACAACCATTACAACAAGAGGATACTTATTTGGATTCATTTATTTGATATATCGATGATACTACCACATTTCAAGGCCTAATAAAAATGTTTCATGGGAAAAGGGTAATTTTTTTGCACAAATGTACATCTCTTGAAAATGATGAAAAAATTTATTTTAGTTATGTTGAATTTTCACAACCGAGGAAGATTTTTGGTTGCATTCATGTCTTAATGTTAGAAAATAAATTGGGAATTTATAGAAGCCAAGTTATACAACATTGTGAGACTTTTAGTATAGAGGTAATTGAAACATCTATCATTAGATGGCCTTCCAAAAAAATAGTGGACACTAAGACTTACAAGGCAATCAATATACCATACATGATACCAAAGGAGAAATAAATTAGAACTATTTGGTACATAGTGGATAATGAAGTCACTCCTTGCCTAACATTCCTAAAATAAAATAATCCAAAAAAATTAAATCATGCCTACAAATACTCGGGCCAAAAAATAAATCAGCCAAATACTTCATTCAACTAAGTTGAGTTTGATGAAAGCATAGATAGTGAGATTTCAACATTGTATGCAAATAAATGTTTCACCAAAAAATGTTTTTAGATAATATTATCATTTGAGATTCTAAAATATGTAAAGATGAAATTTTTTGATTCCACCATAACATAAAGGAGGTAACATGTCTTAGATGCACTTTTTATCAGTTTGTTTAAGAAAAATAGAAATAAAACTAGCATTGATTTTTAGGTTACATAAATCTATTTGGAAGTTTGGCTTAAAATATATGGATTGAAGAGAAGTATCTTTTTTGACGTTTTAAATTTTCAAAAAAATTGGCAATGAAATGCATTCCATGTAGGGAGATTTCAACAAAATCCATAAAAGAAGACAATGGTAGCTAAATATTTGTTGGACCAATTAGTGGATGATTTTTTAGATGTTTCTCCATGACTAACATGCTAGGTATATATAGATGGATCATGATAAAATATTCTAAATATTTCAACATATTTCACTCAATAATTTATGAGGCATCACATCAATGCACAACTAACAAATATGGAATATGTGCCAATATCCTAACCAAAATTCAATAACACATGGAGAACTAATATTCATGATGTGACCATTTCCACATTTGATGACTTTGATAGGTGAAAAACATGAATCTTATTGACTCAACAGAAATGCTCTAAGTCCCTCTCTAGAGATCAAAAAGAGCATATTGATAAATATTTTGTGATGCACTCAAATAAAATACTTTATGCAAGATAAATGTATTACACAAATAAATAAATGTTATATTAATACCTTAAAGAATGCCTCACTATCATTCATTATAAGGTGGATCATCAAATGAAATTTGTGCTAAGGAAAATGACTAAAATCAAAGTAGTTACTGATAAAATATTAAATTTGTCAATGGTAGGGATTATAACACATGGTCATGGTGCAAGTAGATATGGGCATTTTTTTTACTGTATGCTCTTTGAGGGTCTAAATTTACAATCACCTAATTTAAAAAGTGCTTCAATGATATTGAAACAACAATGTTAGATACTTATGGATATTTAATATATAAACTTGGATATTAAAAATATCCATTATATGATGCATTTTTGTCTAACATTTGCTACCTTAAATGCAAGAAATACAAAAAATTAAAACAATCAATTTGTGCCTTCAAAAAACTTTCTTCTAGGCTATATTTTCAACTAGAAAGGTATTGTGGGGACAATAAGAACATGTACTTCCATCCATAATTATATTTTAACAATTTTAAACCTTATATGAAACTAATTTTACATTTAAAAATTCATAAAATTATGCTTTTTGTAGAAGTATGTGTTGTAATATTTATCTCTCCTTGTCTACAAAGGTGTTTTTCTTGATGTCGAGATCAGATTTCTCCTTGTAGGACATACCCATGAGGACATAGATGAAACATTTGGAAACTTATTTAAATGTATAAAGATGAAAGATGTATGGAGTGTGGTATAAATTATGGACACTCATAAGACATGTGAAAATACAAAAAACTTCACACCATATTTTATTGAAGAGGTAGTTGATTTCAGAGAGTATGCTAATAGTTACCAGTTGATGGGAAGAAATGAAATAGTAGGCTTGAAAAAAAGTCAATAAATTATTCTATGCATGGAACAGGGTTAGGCAATTATGCATGGAAAAAACTCTATAAGAATAGAAATGTCTCCCCCTTATTACATTAAGAAGAACAAAAGAAAATGGTGATCCAAATGTTCTAGAAGGTAATCCAACAAAATTATATTTCAAAGACTTGAAAAATAGATAAAAGTCTCAAGATTCCATTATTGCAAAAGACTCAGATAGAAGTAGAAAAACTAGTGAAAAAAATTAAATATAACTTGAACAAGTATGTACAATAATTCAATGAATTTGTTTTGACCAAAAATATTAAGTGGAAGGATCTAGCATATTACTTCCAAAACATTTATGACATAATGAAAGAAGACATATTCCCTTTTAAATTTGAGTGCATAGGATATTTTTGGCTTAAAAATCATCATGACATATCCTTTCATAGAGATTTATACAAAATGGTTCATGATAGGACCCTTTATTTTGGAGTGTCTTCTATAGATACATATGTTGGTCCAAGAAGCAAAAGAACAAAAAATGCATTTGATCCAAATCAAGATGTACAAATTAGAGACATGTTATTTTTAAAACCTAATGATTCTATAGGGGTTGACTACATAGTATGGGTTGTTAGAGATAAAATAAATATTGAGATACTACAAACAAATAGGGATATATAATGAAGGGTCAATGTATCTTAGTTCATCCCAGTTCATGCAAGGAATAAAGATGTCGATTAATAAAAAATTTATTCAGGCTGCTTGGACAAGAATTGGAAACCAAACCCAAGTAACACATCTTTACCATCTATAATCATATATAGTATCATCTATCCTTGGAAACCAAATAAAAATTGGAGAGGTCATACACTGGAAACCAAATAATAATAGTGAATCAAATCCTTTCATAGTTTTTTAAAAAATTCAACCAATAATTTTGGTATCATATTCATGAAAAATAAGTCACATTATATTTAATCAAATTCAAAATGACATAAAATAAAACATCTAACATAACCCTCAAATAAGTAACTAGCTTGTATACAATAGAATCTGGCATATACATATTTACATATTCATGAACAAACATATATTATTATTAGTTACATCATTAACCATCATAGATATATTATACTAAGATAATAAAATCATAATTAGAAATAAGGTAACTTTGATTATAAATGTGCCTTGGCTTGCATTGGATTCTAGTGCACCATAAGACTTCTTCTCTATGTAGCCTCCTATAATGGTTGGGCAACCTTGCTTGTGAATTTTATAGCTAGGAAAAAATGAGATATTTTCAAGAGGGTATGAACATCTATTGACTAATTAAAAAATATAAAATATCACATGCCTTGTTATACACTTATGTATAATAAGGAAGCATACTAAATGCACATGCCCTAAAGATAAATTGAAATTAAAATCCCTCTCTCAACACTTGGTATGTATTGTGATGAATCTCAAACTTCAAACTTTCCATGACATCACATTACTCCTCTTTTTCCCCCAATTGGCATTATTAGGCAAAATAAGAAACCCTAGTCAAGTCTCCCTTAAATTGGGTTTTAGTCAGTTAAAATAATAGAACATAATATCACTATGATTTTATTAATTGACTTTTAAATTTAATATAAAAATCAATTTCCATTGATAACAATAATTGGTTTTATATATAAACCTAGTCCATTTAATGACTA